>OY740773.1:46294871-46508526 GCA_963513935.1 Aphrophora alni | reverse complement strand
TCTCTATCTCTCTCTCTCTCTATCTCTCTCTATCTCTCTCTCTCTCTCTCTCTCTCTCTCTCTCTCTCTCTCTCTCTCTCTCTCTCTCTCTCTCTCTCTCTCTATCTGGAATTTCGAAAGATATTTCTCTGCTTTAATGTCAGAACTGCCTGGTAGTTTGGCTAACTGGACTCAGTTATTAAATCACGAATGTTTTCAACTAAACTTAAATTTTATTTTCTTACTCAACATTTCTTGTGGGTAAATGACTAATACATTTATTTTGGTGCTTTTAGAACTTCACATATATAAAAAACTAATCAAAATTGTTAAATCCAATTAGTTATTATTTTCATCTTGTGCTGTCGAGTGGTGATAAAAGCCTAACTTGAGATTTCTAATACTTCATAAATTAGTCATATAAACATGAGAAGGAAAACCAATCATTGTTATAATCAAGAATTGACTTTATCACTTCAGGTTTGGGAAGTCAAAGATCGAAATTACATTTTTCATTGTAGAAAGGTGGAATTACATGGAGTGGTATTAAAAATGTGTATCCAGTTTAGTGTATTATAAAGTTGAATGAAACCAGTATGAACAAAAAAAAAATGTTTAACATAGCCGTCATTTTTATATTGTAATGAAATTGTCTGAATTTTAATAGGATTCAATATGAGAGGTAATTATAAAATATGTTCCTTGACTGTTTTTTTTAATTGTTGACAAGCGCTGAAAGAATGGAAAGGCTCGTTCTGACAACCACTGTGACCACATTAAGGGTAATTGAAGGTTCTGTTAGAAACGCAGTAACAGTCTGTTATGAACGCAGTAACGGTCTGTTAGGAACGCAGTAACGGTCTGTTATGGACGCAGTAACGGTCTGTAAGGAACGCAGGAACGGTCTGTTATGATCGCAGTAACGTTCTGTTATGATCGCAGTAACGGTCTGTTATGAATGCATTAACGAACTGTTATGAACGCAGTAACGGTGTGTTATTATCGCAGTAACGGTCTGTTATGAATGCATTAACGAACTGTTATGAACGCAGTAACGGTGTGTTACGAACGCAGTAACGGTATGTTAAGCCGCGTTTACACCGGAGTTTGAAACACGAGTTGCAAACATCTCTAAAAACGCGCATTTTTAGACGAAACATTTCGCTGTTGCAAACAGTTTTTCAGTGTTTGCAACAGAAATTTTTGTTTCCACCTGAAGTCGGTAAAGATCAAAGGGAGTTGCAAACTTTTGTTTGCAACACTGGTTTCGGTCACTATGTGCCGTTGAAACACGAAACAGAAACATTTCCCCGTCATCCCCTACGCTGCCACCTCCACTCTCACTCACGTGATCAAGCTTGTGTATGAATCTCCGGTAGCTAAAAAGCGCAAGGTTACGGCTAGTTTTCCGTTACAAAAATAGCCTTTTGGTAATTCGTATCCATTTTCGAAATTTTGTGACCCATCATTAAAGCTAGATATTCAAAATCCTCACTGGTCATTCTTACAAAGTTTTTAAAACTTCCGTCCGTTCTCAGTTCACCTGATAGAGGGTCAACATCATCTCTATTTAAATTGTCCAACAGGTCGTTTCCACTGTACGTAGCTCTGGAATGCAGAGACGGCCTCATCCAGTATCGTCTCGGCCTACGTTGTCTTGACAACACGACACACGCCGCCGCGGCTAAATTGACATCCTCCACACTTGTCATCCTGGGAAGGACTGATCCCAGGAACCAGAACATAGGCGAGTCATAATCAAGGTCGAAAGTGTTTCAAACATTTTCATGAAACATGGAAATAAAACCATGAAATAAAAATTGCAAACTTTTATTTGAAACTACTGTTTGCAACTGCTGTTTGCAATAAAAGTTTGGAACTTTTTGTTTGAAACTTCGGTGTAAACGCGGCTTTAGGCTGAGTAATCGAAAAGTTTCAATTTAAAAATAAACAATTGCGAAGTCTGTAAGGACCGAGTTGCCGAGGGATGTGAAATCCTTGGTGTAGAAACGCGTATAAGTACACCATGTTTTTACTTTCTTAGTATAGGTAAGTATATTATAGAGATAGTTACGTTAATAGATAAACAAAACTATGTCAAGGTTTTTTGCGGATATATCAGTTTGAAGTTCCATAACCTCAAAAAAGCTGTTTATGGAATGTCTATTTGTCTGTCAGTTGACTTACAACATTGTGCTCTCCAAATGAGGATAATTTTTATCAAAATTGGTATGTTGTCATATTTTTGTATTCTTTTTTCTTTTTTCATTTTTTCAATATATAAAAAATTGAGGATAGCTGCCCTAAAACTCCAAAACCAAATTACTAATGATAAAACAATTTTGATCAGAGTTTTTTTTAAATGTTGACTTTATAAACACAACACACATATTAAAACTAACAGGTAATTAATTTAAATGTTGGTATAAGTTACAAATAAAGACAAATCATAAAGCAATCATCGTTAGTTGGAAAGAGACTCTCTTGGAGTAAACAACACAAAATTAATAGTAATAGTTTCTGAACTCAACTTCTAAATTCACAGTGCTTTTGACATTTCGCTACCTTGGGTTGACAAGGTTGTAACTGGTCCAATCACAATTTTCGGGAAAATGAGTTTAACGATTTGATGTCCTATATTTCTTTCCATTATGAATGAAATTGGTCAAAACAATTTTTGTGGCTTATTATAGCAATATGTTATCTTTCTAAGTTTGTTTCATGAAAAAATACTCTGCTCATAATTTTATATAAAATATGTACAATGTCAGTTAGAACCTTGTCATAGACAAAATGAATGAAACTGATAATGACAAGGGTGTAAGTGACGATACAACTTTTTCAAACTAACTTGTTAAATTTTTTTATTAAGTACAAAAATGACAGTTGTATATTAAATACTAAAACTTAAAATTAACTTGTTATGTCTTTATTAACACTAATATTCCATAGTTTACCACATAATATTTGTAATGTACTGTCGTCAATTGGGAATGTTTGTACACTGGATTTAAGGAGTTGCATAAAAAATGAATACTCCATTATTTGAGTTGTAACTTGGCCGTGTGTAGGTCTTAGTAAAGGTCGGCGGACCACTTGACTCAACGAGAGGAACAAGGTGCTGCGGCTCTTGGGAGATAGGTTACGTGGTGGGAACGGCCTTTAATGCCATCGAAATACCTTGTACATAATAATACAAAATCTTACAATTCCTTCCTTCTTAATTTTGTTCTTAATTTAATTCGTAACTCCGACCAATTAAAATAATATTCAAAATAAAAAACAATTACAATATTCCTAAGTTTTTCCTTAACTGGTACAAAATGTAACTAAGACTAATCATACTATTTAAAATAAAAATATTTACACAACTAAAATAAAAATCATACACATTTTTTATTTGGATTTCTTATCCGTAAGGGATATCTTCTCTCAGTTGAGGCGAGAGATATTTTTATTTAAACCTTGTTTTTTTACAGGAGTGGAAGATGATGAACTTATCATAACATCCTCCATAAACGTAACATAAACATAGAATGTTTCTCCATTTCCTGGTTGGAGACATATACAATTTTGTCGGAGTCATATGTTTCCCAGGACACCCAGTTACCATTTCCATTTGTGAAGTTATTGTTACATCCTCTTCTGTTAATAGCTGTGCCTTTTCCAAATTATGCCTGAATGTAATTTAACCAAATAAGTGACATTACTCAATTTTTTAATTATTTCATCCTAAATCCATTTTTTACCTTGAGATCTGTAATCCTTTACTAAAATAGGTTGGTTAGGAAACATATGTCTCGTCTACCTCTATATAGCATTTATACATATACTACCTCTAGCATTTATAATTTGTTTTGCTTGGTTTTGTTGTATTATTTCTATTAATTTTGGCCGTATTAAATCTAACCTAGTTTTAAGACATCTATTGAACATTAATCTTGTAGGTGTTTCATTAGTTGTTGCATGTACAGAGTTTCTATTGCAAAGGTTTCATTAAGTCACCGAGTCTTTGCTTAGTCTAGTTCAATCGTAAGAACTCGTTAGATCATTTTTTTATTTTACTGGATTTAATAACCTTGAAATGAATTTACTGCTCTTAATTAAGGGGCTCCACCAGACCCTTTAGGGTCAATCTTGCTAGGCATGATGGATGACTCCAAAAGAGACTAGGTTAGAAATAATACACCAGGTTAGTAGAACAATTTACTAATCATATAATTAAAAATTTAAGAGAAATTATCTCACTTACAACTTCTCTATAAACTATTCTATGTTTTCATGTTATTCCATATTACAATATAATAAAGTAAAATCATTCATTCATAATACCTTCTACTTAACTTAAACAAAATCACTTATGCTAACATTCTATCTTAGTTCAATTAAAAAAAAATAATGAAATTGAATCTATATAGTACCTATATCTTCTATTGGATATGTTTTGTAACCCTCGAGATCTGTCTTACAAGTGTTTACATTAGAAACTACTTACATTATCTGACAATCCTTAGATACTTAAGATTTTCTTTACTTAACAAATCGCATTAAACACTTCACTTGTTTAGATTGCTCACTCGTTCACATTTGATAGAACTCCTATTTATCGTCCCACCATAGAATTTTTATATATTTTTATTTATTTATTTTACATTTTATTTGACATCAATTTGCCAGCACATATTACAAGTTGAACTTCCTTTTGGCGTGTTCCTTCCAAGACTGACTTCTAATTTTTCCGGGCTTGTTCCCCTCTCCTTTTCCCACGTGTTTTAAATAGTTATTTTTGATTGGACATTATTTGGCTTGATTTGTTCTGATTGGCTCGTGTCTTATTCAAATATCTCTTTTTATGTATTAATTTTGTATGAATATGCGTATTTTTCATTCTCACGGCGAAATATTCTGGCAGTGCAAAATCATGCTTTGATGAAACTCAATATCGCTGGGCTTTTAGTTTTACATCCGCTCAGAACATCCTGTTGAAATATTATCTGCCTCTGATTTCTAAGTTAATCGTAGCTGAAATTTATTAATTTATTTCGTTTTGTTAAATTTTGAGAGTATTATTTATTTTATGGATTTTATAAGTTAATTTGATATTTGGAGTGTCCCTGATACTATAATTAATTAAGAATCTACTTAAAGGAATTTCCAAATCAACATTTTCATGAAGTGCACATTTAAGTTTAGCTTTTACAATCTTCATTGCATTTTCAGCCAAACCATTGGTAGAAGGATGGTAAGGAGGAATTAATGAATGTTTTATTCCATTCAAATAAAAATGTCTTGAATTCATGTGATTTAAACGGTGGACTATTTATCAGAAACAACTTGGTCTACTAGACCAAATCTACCCAATAAGTCTCTTAGATGTGAAATAGTATATTTAGCGGCTGTAGAAGGTACTTCAAACACTTTTCTATCCATTTAGTAAAAGCATGCTTTATAATTAGAAATAATTTAGATTTAAAAAGACCCAAAAAATCAATATGAATTCGTGACCAAGGTATTTCAGGATAATTCCATACAAGTAGTTGTACGCCTTGTTTCTCTCCAATAAACAAGGCGTACAACTAACTACTTGTAATACACTCTAAATCTACATCAATTATTGAAGGCCACCAGATATAAGATCTGGCTAGCGCTTTCATCTTGACAATTCCAAGATAATTGGAATGTAATTCTTTTAACTTAGATTGTCTAAATTTTTCTGGTATGACTACACGATGTCCCCACGTAAGTATACCTAGCTCAACTGTTAATTCATTTTTTCTTATAAAATAAGACATTAAAGAATTATTGTCTTTTTCATTAGGCCACCCATACAACACATAATTAATAATTTGTTTAAGAACATAATCTTTTTCTGACTCATTTTTAATATCTTTAAAACTCAATGGTATTTCTTCATCAATTATTGAGTTTGTGTAGTTTCAAAACCGCCTACACCACAAAAAGTATTTTTTCGGTAAAACGTGAAAAAATTGTTTTTCATAAACTATCGGCAGTATGAATTTTATTATTTTTTGTTAAATACTTTATACATAGTAGAACTTATATACATAGTATCAACATTTTATTCTTTCAACTTTTTTGTAAATATATATATATATATATATATATATATATATATATATATATAGGATGTGGGTCGGTTTGAATCTAATTGGTGGATGTAGGTTCTTTTGAACTTAATCTAACTTAATTATACAAGTAAATCAGGTATCAATATTAAAAAACTTTGGCAAATTTCAGTAATGTTTATTATTACAGTTTGATTGACTTTAGAGGCTTGATTTACTTAACAAAATTAGCAAAATTACCATAAAAAACTCCTTAAGTCTCATAGGCTATTTTAGTTCTTCTTATACAAGCATCTTATCTACATCGCATTGGGTGATTTACACAACAAAATCATGAACTTCATCAAAAAATTCTTCACAATCTTTAATTCTTCTTCCTTTTCCTATTGCATGTCATCTACATCACCGTGAGGTTCCAAAACGTTTTTGTAGAAATTAAGAGACTCTTGCTACTTCCAGTCGTCACCAAAATGTTTAGCAAGAAGTCGAGCAACATCTCTCAATTTAAGCGGAGCTACTTTTACTCCAATGTCAATTGAATCAGGGTGGGGCATGTTGCAAATTTTCTGGCCCTTGAGACAAACACTTTTAAATTTTCCCAAATTGGTTCTATAGTTGGTCCTTTCATTAAAACTCTGTCACCTTTGAAACTAATTTTAAAATAAAACTTCTTGTTTGAATTAACACTACAATAATAATATTAAATCATCTATATGTTACACGCAAACGCCGAAACCGGACAATGACCGAAATTTTTACTCACGCCGCGAGGTGGACATTGCATTTTACCGACTTCGCGAAGTGAGCATTTTATCGGTCATTGGCCGATGCAAAATACTCAGTTCGGTTAGTGGGAAAAGATAAGTACTCAATTGCCGAAGTGAACCGAAGTAAAAACGTTCTTCGGATATTTGGATTTAATAAAGTTGGCCACTCCGTTTCAAAATGGCGGATATCGTTGTTTTCCAAACTGCTAAGTAAAACCAAATATTTTGTATAGTGATAAATATTTTTATATTTTAGGTAGATCTAATTGACATGCAATCAGAGCCTGACGGCGAATACAAGTTTATCCTTAATTATCAAGACCATCTCACCAAGTTTGTTGTTCTGCGTCCCTTGAAAACTAAAACAGCTGACGTAACATATACATGAAATTGATAGAGATTTCTAAATTGAACATTCAAGACGAAATTATTTGGAGTTATACAATAATAGCAAATATAACAAATTCATATGGAGTTGAAACAGATTTCTTGGTTTAGAATAAAAAATAAATCATACAATAAACGATAGATGATATCGAAATATATGTAACCAAAATTATGATATCAAAATATCAAGTAACGTTCCACTAACTTAATATCTGGAGTAAAACTTACCTTATTTGTTTAGATAGAATCTTAAAAAAGGCTATACAATTTCACAGTCTATAAAAAAATCAGAGATCTAAAAAATAAAATAAGTAGAACTTCAAAAAAACCCATCAACAACATGATTTCGTACGATATAAATAATGAAACGATGTAACTAATCTATATACAAATGAAACCCACCAATATTGATCATACAATCCATGCTACAAACATCCTATATCACAGAAAATTGCAGGAATTGCAACAGCAATAGCAACACAAACTGTCAACTAATGAATAAAAGAACGCACGAAACTACAATTATCTCTAAGAAATTCCTTCGATTTCACACTTCATCGACACGCCAACCACGATGTACCTGATGTTCGTAAAGGAGTCGACTAACCCCATCTTCGCAATGTTAAACAGTAAACATAAAGGTACAATTTTCTTCGAAAATATTAGGTGTATATTTAAATAAATTTCATAACTTTTTCAACTCATCTAGGTTTATATTTTAACACAAGGTTTTTAATTTTATACTACAAGAAGAAAAAAAAAAATTCCTTTTAAAAGTTAATTTTTGTGAGGCTTTACAAAAATATTATGTTATATACATATAATAATTATAGATATTTTTAAACCCTCGTGAACAAATATACTGATGTATAATGTATAATAACTACTGATGTGAAAAAAACAAAACTTTCGGAAAACGCATTTTAAGAAAAGACAACTGCAGAGAAATAAATTATACTATCTGTCTGTGAAAATCACAAAACGTACTAGTCATTGAGAGGATGGAGTGGAATACCCATTTTTAATCGATCAATTGCATGATCACTACTTGTCCTGGAAAATGCGAATCCTCAGCAGTGCCCATTCTGTCAAGCCGTTCTGACAGTTAACCCCATCCTCCTGGCCGATTCGACTCAAGCGATTTAGGGGGATAATCGAGTGTTGTTCTTTTTGCGCCGTCTTAATATTTTGATACGATATAAAATAATTTCATTTAGTTAATACAAGCTCCTTTAAAGCCATGTTATGTGTTATGTTGTTGTCTATTAATTTGATCAAAATTTACCATTCATTAATAAATGAATGGTTTTATAGTTGTTATTTTTGTTTAAATTTTGTTTTATTTTTAATGTTAAGGCAATGTTAAACAAACATGGTCGACGAATAATCATCTTCTTATATTGGATAGAAATCTTTAAGGAATATAAAATGTAAATTACGTACTGTGTGATTTCCACCTTGAATATAATGTTGCTTTACATCAAATGTAGAAGATAGAAAGCTTCACAATTTGTCGTCTTGAAAGTGTTGCATTAACGTACAGGTTTTTTAGTTTCATGAAAGTCTTTTCACAGTCTTCATTTCATTGAACATGTTTTATACTGTTATATTCCTTTCATAAGGTATGTAGCGGTGTTGTATGTGTAGTGTGAAGCAATGAATTTCTATAGAAATTATACTCTTAGCAAGGGGCTGAGAGCAATGTCCTCTATGGTGTACTTTTGTAAATGTGACATAATTAAATAAAACAATCTTAAACAGTATATCTTTACCTTCCTTCATATTGGTAAACGTATTCTCTAATTAATATAATTTAAATGTACAGTACCAGTATAGACTTGTGAATTTTTAAAACGCGTTGTGCTATCTACAGCTGTATCTAAAATATTACTACTGCTTTGTACAAAATGCATAATTTATGTAAACAATAATTTAATCTGAAATCATGAAAACCAATATGGTATACTTGATGTATACTTTTAAATTTTATCCGTGCACATTTATGTTTTTCAACCACAGTTAGTATTTTCCTTTATTTAAATAAATACTCCTATGAGTGATGAATATTTCAAGTTTCAAAATGTAAATAAACTCCTATATAGTATTGCACATTTACAGAACAGTAAATCATTGAAAACCACAGCTTGTCGACTGTGCACTACATGAAATCCTCATTGCGGTCTTGTATTTGAATGATTTACTGCTTTAAGTACGCAGGCATACTATTCAAGCATCTGTTTCATACTAAAAGTAAGCCGACATAAACCTGTATGCCACGGATTTAAATAGGATATTTGAGTAAAAATTCCGAGTTTTATTCAGAATAATATTATTTATAGTAAATAATTATTTGAAGATAAACTAGTTGAATTATATAATTACTTATAATTCAAGAACAGCTGTTCCGAATTTTATTGCAATGTAGGTACGTTTTCTGATTATGTTGGGTAAAATTGGTTCAATAGTTTCCAAGTTGTAACAATGTTTTTCTTGTGGTGAAATACGAAAACTAAAATACTCTACATATTTTACCTATACTCTTAACATATTTAGCGACAATATGTATTTTTTTCAGTCAAAAGTATGTTTTATGAATTGAATACTAACTAAACAATTTTTTTAATAGTCTCCAGGTTTTTTGCTACTTAAAAGTTAGAAGTCAATTTTTCAACACATTTTGTTCAATTTTTAAAGTTAAAATAGTGTTTACAAAAAGCCACTTACATAGATAGAAAACCTTTCTTTATGTCTTCTCATTACCACTCACCGCCCTACATTTTGTAATGTGTTATTAAAAGTTAAACAATTTTAAATTCTTTTTTTTTAATCTTTAAAGAATGAATTCACTGTATTGTCCTGTATACTTTATAAATCCAGCTACAAAATTAAATCAAACATTGATTCTGCAATGTGCTGTCTCTAGCTGCACACACTCGAATGCAAATTGTGTATTCCAAGCGAACGTCGCTGAAGGTAAATTATGGATATACACACAAAACCCTATTTCAAAACCAGTGAAGCCGCAGACAAAACCAAGTGTGTAGTTGTACTAAAGTAATATTTGTTTTTCACTCATTTGAGTTTAAAAATGTAAAAAATGATGGTTTTAAAAACAAACAAACTTAATATTGCTTGACGTTAGAAGTTGAAGTTTGCTAGAAGTTAGAGATTATCAACATCCACACACATATGGACAAATTAAACCTTTTCCAATAAAATCTATAATTTCCTTTTTACGAATGTTTTTTGTGATTTTTACATATAATTTTTTTAATTTAAGTTTTAAAATCCCTTTCCTCGTAAAATCCCCATTACTTTCTTCTCTAAGTACACATATCGCAATACACTTTGGAAAAAAGAAAAAAAGTTTAATATTGATTTATTTCACTATATTTAATTTGACAAACTTATCAAATAAATCTCAAATAATTTTTCGTTTAAACAGAGTTTATATTTTTGACTTCATTAAATTTAAACTTGATTTTATTTGTTTTATATTTAAAGTGTTTTTGTTAGGGGTTGAATGAGTTAGTCCCGAATTTTCCTTAATTACTCCTCTTAGAATTTTAAAACTTACTGTATTAAATCCTATTGGTAAAAATATCACATGAGAACTTTGACTATTACAACATTGGTGATTTTGAGCAACAATTTACAGTTTAAATGTCCACTTTTTGTGTCCATTTCTTAATGTTGCCTCAGGTGCTTACTTCTAGTGATAAAGAGTGTGGCGATCCCAAGATACCCTAGCAGGGGACCTATACCTGTTTTCATATAGTCTTAGGTTATATCCCGCTCTTTTATCTTACATATCAAATATTTTTTCTTATCCAGCCCTGACGCTATTAGAGTATGTACCTAATAAGGTTAAGAACTATTTAAAAAAAATAACCAACCTAATCAAATAACCCGTTTCAAAATGGCGCCTCCTTACGTTAAAAAAATATAGACTAAAAAAACTCTAATTTTATTGATAAATGAATCAGTCATTTAAGAAAGAGCTCAATGACGTTAGGTTAGTTTTTTCAGGAGGATGAAAAAACATATATTTTTTTTAAATAATTCTTATTTAAATTTTTTTTAAATGGACAGTGTTGTAGACCATGAAGAGTTTTAACCATACAACATTTAAAATATTTGAATTTTTAAACAAATTAACCTTTTGCACTAAATTAAAATTTTGTATTTGAGCCCTTTCAAATATGACTGAACTTAAATTCCCTAGTAGTATTAACTTTTAACTAAAGTGTAAGGTAAAAAAATGAATTTTAAAACAGTTAATATTTGCAGTGAAAAATGAACAATTTATTACAAATAAAAATTACAAAAATCATCACAACAATATAATAATATTCAGAATAGAAACTCTAACTTTCTTTTTAATCAGCTCAGTTGTCAGCAACTCTACTACAAGTAGGCCAATTCAAAACATCATCATAGAATATTTTATGTTCATCAGGTATATAATGCATCAGTTTTTTTAGATCTTCTATTTTGTTAATATTAATAGGAATTTTATCCCTATATACTTTTGTAGTTGGAAGTTGAACTCAACTCTCAAGGCACCTGGTACTTTTAGAAAAAAAGTGTACTTTGTAAGACCATCAATGTATTTTGAAGGAATCAGCCGACCAGGATATACTGAAGAATGTTCAAATTGATTATAAAATGTAGGTTGAAACATAACTCTTTCATTCCGTGGTTTATCCCGTGTTTCAGATGCCGCTACAGACTTTTTGTAAAATTTAGGCCACCATTTAACAACATCAAGAATGTCATCACTATCCACAAGTGTCACCTTAAACCTATTATTTTTAGCTGCTGCAGTTATATATGAGATATATTCTATGACAGAATATACACGGCCTTGTTTCCGAATGAACCGTTTAATCAAACCGAAATCTCTATCACACGCATTAAATGAATGGCCTCTTACAGGAAAAAGTCTGTAAAACTTTTTTAAATCTATTTGTTTCCACTAAGGCAGCACAAAATCTGATCATAGTGAGGTTTTTGTTTTGCCCGACACATCCATCACAGTACAAGTGAAGTTCGTTAACATTCTGTGGTACATAATTTTTTATATAGTCCAAAATAAACGAACACACCTCGTTGGCACCTTTCTTTGCCAAACCTTCATGGTAGACATACATCATAGACTGACCAGATCCCAGATTGTGAATATTGAAAACATTCACCCATAACAGGCGAAGATAAAAAACATCTTGTACAGGAATACGTACAAATGACAAATTTCGCATGAAATCAAAGTAAAGTGCAACTATATTATTACTTGCTTTACACATTTCCTTGCTCTTCGACATACTTGTGAAAAACTTCTTAGCTCTACGCTTATGAACTACAAGTTCTGCAGCAGCCACCTTTTTAGCACATTCATTTAAGGCAGGACTTCGTAATAACTATGAGCTCTTCACATGTTACACAAGTGTCAATCTGGGGTTGCCCAAAAGTTAAATCAAAATTTTTGTTGAAATAATTTAGGTAGTACTTGTATTTAATTTGAGTGCTTGGGTACTTCCCTTTAAACATATGCATTTTTTCACAGTAAGATCATGGTCAAGGTAGTGATATTCCCTTGCATCGCACAGGAAAAGATATTATAAGGTCATGAATAAGCTTGCAATCACCTTCAGAAAATGCTCTGTTTTTGTTACCAATGCCTCTTTTATCGATTGGACTCTTTCAATGCACAAGTAAAGCACCTAGTCGTCTAACTCGCTTAGCTGTGATCCCAAACAAACTAAGAAATACTGGCTTACATATCTGCATCCTACTCTTACCACCGAGTTGAATAAAATATTTGAAAGAATATCCTTGTGGCTTGGAGGTCCTGCACTCTAGTTCGGGTTTACGCCGAATTCTTTGGATTTTGGAACCTTCAATGAGAGTTTGTAGAAACAAATCCTGTTCATTCTTCGTTTGAATTTTGTAAACTTTATCAAGTAACTCTCTCTTCTCAGGATCACTCCGCTTTGAGAAACACCTATTCCTGCAACTGTAAAACATTCTTAGAAACGACAGGTAAAACTTTAGTACTTCAAACCACTATCATGGTAAACAATACTAATAAAATATTTCACTTAGGCCTACTACTCATTTCGCTTTGTTTACCGGAATAGTAATTTGAACTATTTCACACACAATACATTATGGATCTAAATAGATAAATGTCGGTAGACTATAGTACTGTAGATTAAATGTAAACTTTGTTCAAACAAGATATGTAAAGATTTTATAATGCTTACCTACAACTTTTTCCAGTAGATCTAGCTGGTACAATCTTTCCCACATAGTTCAAATGTTCAACATCAGCAACTTTACTTCTTTTGATAAAACTGCACTTTTGTATTTGTCACAATTTTGTATGCCTTTCTTTCGCTTTTTTGATGAATGTTCACATTGAGACTCCAATTTCACTAAAACCTCACTCTAACCTCACTCTTTGTTTGTTCACTTGGAGATGTTCACAATCAACAGATGTTATAAAGTAGTACTAAATAATTTAGAAATTAAACACCAGATGGAGGCCCGAAATAGTACAGGAAATACTCACCAGATGTCAGGTGAGTTCAGTTTTAAAAGGGCTCAACTCCAGGAGTTGAGCCATTTCTAAAATGAATGCTAAAAACAGTACAGTGCTACTACACAAGTTAGTGATGGAATTAAGCCCATTTAATACAGAATCATGCATCTAACCTAATTAAATGTTCTTATGTAATAAACTCATTTTTAGAAAAAAAAAATGGAGATGAGCCCTTTCTTAAATGACTGATTCAAATGTAAAGAGACTTTTTTGTAGCTCTTTTAATTTCCCATCAAATATTGTAATTATTGTCAAATCAATCGGACTAATAATTACAGTATAACTTCGCTCATTAGTTTGAAGGACACGAAATGCCTGTGCACATAATGCTTTACAATGTATGTGTTTCGAAATTGTCGAAATTATGTCATTATCAATTATTAACATTCAGTATTTGAATATTAAAATTAATAAAAATTCGAATTATAAAGCTATGACTATTTAGCTGTTCCCCCCCCCCACATATAAACTGTTATTTCTCCTAAACCGTTGTTTGCGTCTTAAATACTATCAATTAAACAAAATAAGTCTGTTAAAATAAATTAAAATGTGACAATGACAAGAGCACTCCTGTAACCATGGAGGTTACAATAATATATTGGTAGACGATGACAACTATGACGCCCTCGGCTAAGTATAAACAGTAGCCGGCTAACATTACTAGCAGTAAGATACTGTCTCAAGTGTTTAGTTCTGCTGTCAAGTATGTAAGATAACCGTTTACATCTCCAACGACTACTATTCACAGAACTATTAATTATAAGTTTGACAGGCTCCCTATTTAGACTGTTTCTAATAATGTACTTTGTAATGTTGAATTTTAAGAAGTGCAAATATCATAATCGAAAACACATTACTTTCATAGTGTTCAGATTGTGAGTAGGAAAATCGTCTAAATTACTCAACTTTTTCTCATTGTAGTTTAAAACAAAAAACCTTTAAAAAAGAATAATATGTGGCGACTTTATTCATCGACATCCCCAATTTTTATCTTTTCAGAAAACATTTGGGGAAGACGATGATGAAGTATATTTTGTTAGTTATGAACGTTCGAGAACAAATGGTCGAATAGTGAGCAATACAATTTATGAGAATAAACCATCGACTCTGTCGTAGACGGTTGATTATATCGAAATAGGTTACAACCGTTGTAAGACGTTACTAGAAAGGTTATACATTTTATAATTACGAGTTAGAATGTTATAGTTGAATATTTCTGCATTTCCTCTGGAGAATCAAATCAGGAGTTATCGAAAAACAAAATTACGTCTTTTATTTTCCTCCGTTGACTTTTCCCTCCAATAAATTGTATGGTCACCATATATATATTTATACCCTATTGCACAATTTTTTATTTTATTATTATTTTTTTTAATATTCTAGGTAGAAAATATTAACTAGAGAGTGGGAAAAATATTTTTAAAAATCTGACTTACCAAAAACTTTTTAAAACCTCCAAAAATGGGTTTGGTTCTTACGAGGTACATTGTACAGTCACTAGTCAAAATATATCACATAAACACTTTAATAATAAAAGCTAGAAATTTATAACACTGCATGATTCAAATGTATATGTATTAATGTTAATTAATGTTTATAAAGCAAAGAAAAAAGAAAAATCAAGTCTATCTGTTGAATTTACAGTATTTGATTCTAAATGGCATTTTTAACCCAAATATTATTTTTAATTGTTGTGGTAGGTATAAAAACAGTTTATAAAGACAGCACAAATAAACTAGACACTTGGTACATCTTGAAAATGTTTTTGCACTACAACTTGTTAATTTACAGCTTTATCGAGCATCGGTAAACTCTAG
Organism: Aphrophora alni; assembly: GCA_963513935.1. NCBI lineage: Eukaryota > Metazoa > Arthropoda > Insecta > Hemiptera > Aphrophoridae > Aphrophora > Aphrophora alni. The sequence goes on along the minus strand of OY740773.1, from coordinate 46,492,886 downwards.
CCAGTAGGAAAGTTGGTCCAGGCGAACATCAATTGGTGGTGCAGGTGCAGCCCTTTCCTCTTTTTTGCTTCCAATAGTCCTTCAACATCTCCACTTCGTGGTCTTCCTCGAGATGGGGTTGTCACATGTCCATATTTGCACAAAGATAGACCACGATCAAGGCGAAAGTATAACAACCTCATAGGATCTATATAAGTTTCTTGCATTTTTGTCTATACAACAACCATGCGTTTACGATTGAGAGGTCTAATAAGTGGTTAAACACTCTAAAGTACCATTTCTTACTTCTCATTTTATTTCTATACCTTCCAATAAGACTTTCAAGTAAATCTATACCACCCATGTGGCGATTGTAAACCGCAACTAGTTTAGGGCAATCAATTGCTACCTATCGTTTCAACTTTTGATTTAGGTAATTCGCCAACAAAAATGTAGAAGCTAATGTGACTTTATAGTCCTTCCATGCTATCGCTATTACATCTACATCTTCGACAGTTGTACATTCTTCAGAGTAGCCACGAGGTCTTTTTTTCATTTCTTTGTCTGATCCAAGTTTCAATCCAGGAAATCTATTGCGACGAAATATTGCGACCCAGGCTATGAATTTTTTTTTCAAGTTCTACCATTAAAGGTTGTTTTGGCGTTGGCGGTAATATTATTATGTTAGACTTACCGACTTGTTATGTGGACTGTATATGATGATTCGTACGGATACCGATGCTGCGATGTCGAGTTGAGAAGGCGGGTGCACCCTGGTGAATCTCTTGTCCAGTCTCGAGGGAGACGCGATGATGATTCTTCAGTTGCTCAAACACTACTGCCGTGTAGCTTGCCTTATGCTCTTACCCCCTCCCCTTACCTCTGTCTTATACGAAATTATTTGCCAATAGGCACAAACAAAGGTAGTGATGTGTAGTAAATTATCAAAATATAGTTTATAATGACAATTATTAGGTATGATTCTTGACATTCTATATACATTATTGGCGCTTGCACCTAGATCTCGCTTTCCAATTTCTGCTCTCGTAATGGGATCATTTTCCAAACCCGAGTATAGTTCTACTCGATAAGCAAATCCACTTACTCCACTAAAAATGAATAATTTGTACTCCCATTTGTGAGGTTTGGCGGGCATATATTGTTTCAGATAGTGCCGCGCCTTACTAGGACACATTTGCTCATCAACACAGAGCGAGCGATTCTTCCAAAGGTATATCAGAGAATATTTTGTTTAGGTACTCCAAGATGAGTCTCAGTTTAAAAAGGCGATCATGACCAAAATTTCCTGAAGGAACATGCAATGAATTATCATTGAAATGCAAATGTTTTTTTATAGTTTCACACATTTTAACAAACATAGTATTTTTAATAGTGTCATTACCGACTATTTCATTCCAATATAATCTTGTATTTAGTAAATTAATAACTGACATTACAACATTAATTCCAAAGTAATTTCTTTGTTCCTTTGGACTAAAAACGAATGGTTTGTTAGGATCACATTGAACTCTATATCTATCGGTTTCTTTACAAATATGGTTTATAATTTCATCGTTAAAATAAAACTGGAAAAAATTAATTGGTGTGTCCAACTTACAAACTTCTTCTGGTAATTGTGTATTACCACAGAATACACAATGGTCTTCTGTTCGTTGAAACGTTCCTTGCTTCCATATCAATCTCTTATATTTTATTAAATCTTATGAAGCAGTCTTATATTGCAATGTAGATATGGATTTTGTACTTGTTCCAAGAGACGCAAAACTAACAGATAGCTCAGATGTCAGCCGGTTCTAAAATATCATCATTAAATAAATATAGGCAACACAATAGGTTCAGAGTCACTATCATCATCTGACAGGTCATCTTCACTACCTTCAGGGATACCTAAAATATTGTCTAAAGCTTCTAATATTTCTTCATCTGTTTTATAGATATCCATCTTCATACAATTTATAATAGGCTTGTATTTCTGTTCCTACAATTTTAATTAATTGCTAGATAAATATCTATAGACTACTACTAAAACCATACACAAATCTAAAATCCTGTTGTGAAATTGTTTTCATAGACAGACCAAACCTAACCCAACTAACGTAAATGGCCTAACCTAACTAAATAAATGTTACTTTGCTAAGCAAAATTATTTTAAAATGCTTACATTATGTGTTTAGTTTATAAAATATCTAACTAAATATATAGCTGAATTAAATATCACTGAAATAACTTTGAAAATACTATTTAAAAGTCATTGCATATAACAAAAGAACACAGCAAACAAATGAGCCACAGAACATAACCTATCTCCTTAGGTTACTACTTACTGCACATTGGGTCTCAGGAGGAACAAACCGTAATACCAATGTACTTATTGAAATTTAAAAATGGAAATTAAAGTAATGGTAAAAATTACTTTTAAAGTTGTGAAAATAAAGGGAATAATTTTTTGAAGACCTTTTTCAAACTTAGATAGATATTTATTATTGAATAAAAGTACGACTTTTTAAACAACCAGCTGATCTGTGGTACTATGATTTATATTACATGTCAGAACATTATGTTGCTATCTAGTGAGATTAGATGGAACTAAATCGAATCTCTATTTTGTTCGGCCCGTATTACACTGTAAAACATTTTATAAAATATAGGTTTCATCTGTCATAAAATATTTGAAGGATGATTATTTTATAAAATACATGTGGCTAGAATTTACACTACGTAAAATACCTATACATGTAAATTGTCATTGTTGATCAAATATTGGTTTAGTTTGGTTATATACTTATTAGAGTATAAGTTTATTAATAATTGGTAAAGAGTATTAAAACGTCATTGAAACTGTTGGTCTAGCACTTGTAATCAACATTATATTGGATGATGTAGCATTCTATGCTTGTTTAAGTACATTGAGTGCTATAATATTGACTGCTTTATTGAAATAAGGCAATGCCGCCGACGCAAGCGTGTTTGGATTGCAAGTCGTGGCGTTAAAGGGATTCATCAAAACCTAATAAAAGAATTATTAATTGAAGACAAGAAAAAATATATATTAACTATACGAGAATGGACATTAATACTTTTGCATGTTTTATAAAAAGACAAGTCACTCACTTAAGAAATTCAATTAGTGTCGAAGATCGTCTCGTGGTCACCCTGAGATTTTTAGCAACCGGAGTGCTACAAAAGTCTGCAATACAGCACCCGCATACCTCAATGCACAATATCAAAGATAGTACCTGAAACGTGTGAAGCTATATACAAGTCGTTAAAGGACGACGTTTTAAAGGTAGGCAAACAGCAATTTATTTCTTGACAAAATGATATTTTAATATTATAAAGACATAACACATACAAAACACCTGAAATTATAAAGCAATGTTGTCTACAGCTCTGTTTCATCGGTACTAACCATATTGTCATTTAAATTAGACAATTGTATAGCATTCGCTATTACATCATCAGACAAACCACTTGCATTCTGTACAATTATAGTTGGACTGTTTGCAAATGAGTGTGTGGATGAAGCAGTACTTGATAGTATAGATCTGGATTCTACAGTATCCCAAGTATCCATCAGTATCTCCTGGATTTTTCTTTTAGCCTGGCGTACCAAATATGCATTGTTGGACTCAGTGTTGATGGACCGCAGTTCAGCAGCAACAAATTTCCCAATTGTATCTAATGAGTCTTCATTAACATCCGAAACTTGAGAACTTCTCTCTTTATCCATGTTAATTCCGCTTCTTCTAGGTCTTCAGCGGAAAATGGATATTTAACAATCGACTTTAATCTAAGAAATCTGAAGACAATGGCGGTGGCTCTCAACAACACCTGATAAGTTGACACTCGAGCTAGCAATGGTTGAAGAACAAACTCCTCTTGATGCATTGCAACAGAAACCATAGCTTTCTGTTTAGTCTCTTTAAAGATTACATCATTTGATGATTTCTCAGCTGCAGTTGACAGTGGCCACTCTTCTTCATGCTTTCTAAGCCAAGATGGTCCATTAAACCAACATGGGTAATTAAGCAATTCAGCTGGACTAAGGCCTCTTGAGAGACAATCACTGATGTTTTCTTGCCCCGATACGTGTCTCCATGCATCCATTGTTACATTGTCTTGAATTTTTGCAACTCGGTTGGAAACAAAACTTTTCCATACAGATGGGTCTGACTTAATCCAATGAAGCGTTACTGTTGAATCTGTGAATGCTGTGATGCTACTAAAACAATGTCGACTTGAGAACACCTTAACAATATGTTTTATAAGTTCTGAAAGCAGGAGTGCGGCACATAACTCTAGCCTCGGAACCGACACTACTTTCTTTGGAGCGACCTTAGATTTTGCACATAACAACCTTACGTTACAAGTTCCATCACCGAAATCCGTTTTCACATACACTACTGCGCCGTAAGCCTTTTCACTTGCGTCAAGTTACCGAGTAACCGTTGGCATAACTATGAGGGGGTCATGCGCGCCCTTACGCCAACTCATATTCTCTGAGTTTCAGCTCTGATAAACTGGGACAACCGTGCCCTAGTTAGATACTGTCCAGTTTGGAACACTGGATTGTTATACTCCGGCGGATCACTATTAAGTAAAGAATCCGCTGTATCAATCCAAGTTTGAGGAACGTCATCAAACTGGTTAAAATCATAAATGCACCAATTTGGTGTTTCACTGCTAGTAAATTTGTTTCTATAACGGAAAGCTGAACCAATAAATGCTACCGCTGAATTTAAATTTGAAGAACAATTTGCCACAAAATTATCATAGCTAAACAAACGAGTTGTATTAGTATGTGTGATGAATAAGTTCATGGCAGCTGAACCAGTCGTATTAGTGTTACCGACATCCGAGATCTTAAAAGCTCTAGTGCTTGCTATCTCCGTTGAAACCATACGCATAAACGCGGGATCCATGTAGATAAACTCATTGCAAGTTGTTCCGCGAATAGCCTGTCGTAACCAAGTAAGTTGTTCGTGACCGATCTTCCTCGAAGCATAGTATCCCGCCAAATTAGCTGTGGGATAGCCATGGTTTTCCTCAGTCGGTGAAATCTCCGGCGGGAGATTGAAGTTTCCATCACCATCTCCTTGTTGATTGTTAAATTCTGAAAGCTTGTTCAGACTATAGTGAAAAAGCGCCAAACATGGATAGGATTGATAAAGGAAGTGAGTCCCTGGGCCAATCCTTCCGAACCAAGTTTTAAAATTTTTATGTGAGCCACGTGTTCTAGGAAGCATGCGGAAAAGGACCTTCTTCCCCGATGGCATCACTGTATTACCGATACCATCCAAATAAGTCTGGATGGGAGATGGAATCTTGAGGTCCATCTGCTCAATCTTTTCAACAAAATCAGACTCCCAGTGATCTGTTTTGAATCCATTGTTCTTGTGAACTCTCAACATGCGTGCATACGCTAGCGTTGCTGAATACGTTTGCAGCACTTCAATTGGTACCTTTTTTGAATAGCCCGACGCTGTTGCAGCCATACCTTCGTGGGCTTCTTCTACCAATGAACGAAGACCAGAAATTCCTGCGTGATAATGGTATTCCTGCGCGCACTCCATCAAGTCCAAAGTTGGCCCGTCGAATACAGCATCCCTGTACAACGGATCATTATTTTCTTCTGATGCCACCTTGGATAAATGTTGCGGGCGAGGAATCGCAGGTGTCTCCACAGACACTTAACGTTGAGGCCTCTGAGACGGAGCGGGCCTTGGAGTCTTCCTCCCACTTCCACCACGTGTGTATCCACCGCGATGGGGAGGGTTTTCTTCCGGACTATACCAGTCCGACTGCGAGGCTGGTCCTCCACCACGACCTCGAGCTGTGTAGTTAGAACTACCTCTGTTAAAATTTGAAGTATTCCTGTTATGGAACATTTTGTGCGACTCTGTCGACTTACCTTATTAAAAAGGGGGTTCCAGAGTTATCTCCTTTTTGTTTACTTTTATTTCTATTTTCTATTTCTGTTAAACTATAGGCTATATAATTACACATATCACTAACAGCGTCTAATGGAGCATAGTTTGGAACAAAACTTTCATCTTCTTCTATGTTTAATAATTGCCAATTTTCTAAAGCGTCAATAAATTCGGATCTCAGAGAGGGCACAGACTTCGCTTGAACCATAAACTTTTGAAAAATATCTTTATCCGATAATTTCTTTGTTAGATCATAAACAGATTGTATACGGGAAAACAAGTTATCTTTTTTAGCCAAGGCTAACTTTATCTTCTTTGTACCTGACATTTTACCCTACGCAGTAAAAATGTTTGTTATTTGAATATGTCTATTTGTAAACAACGTTTTCAAACTATTCCCAATATTCATCAACAAATGTAATTAGTTTCTTGTTGTTTGTTAACTAAGCAATATAGCGATAACATAAATATGCATTTACTATGCGAATATTGATAAGAATACACAAGATTTCATTTTCTTTAAAATATAAGACATACTTTTACTTAGAGATATAAGAAGTAGCCTAGTTTAGTTTGCGTGTATAAATAAAATTATTAACTCATTGTGTAAATCAAACAGAAACATCTTGATATAGTCAATGAATTGTTATTTACAGACAGTCCGTCTCTCAGATAAGAATGTTTGTTTACTTAGGCCTAAGCCGGCTTCAGAGGGGACAGACTTTGTATTATTGACTTTCACTAAACTACAATATGCGCGTAATAACTTGACTTCAGCTTTATAATAACGACTAAAGCAAACATGTACATTACAATCAAAAATAAATGCCATAGTTGAAAATAATAATTCTATATTTTCTTTTGTCAATTTCAAGGTAATTTTGAGAAGACACTTATGTAAAGTCAACAATGTATAAATTCATAAAATATAAATGTTTCTTCCCCACTCGACAGAGGTAAGGGCGTTCACTCAGAGCAATCGAATCCGTGGCCGAAGGACCAATGTTTTGGCGTTGGCGGTAATATTATTATGTTAGACTTACCGACTTGTTATGTGGACTGTATATGATGATTCGTACGGATACCGATGCTGCGATGTCGAGTTGAGAAGGCGGGTGCACCCTGGTGAATCTCTTGTCCAGTCTCGAGGGAGACGCGATGATGATTCTTCAGTTGCTCAAACACTACTGCCGTGTAGCTTGCCTTATGCTCTTACCCCCTCCCCTTACCTCTGTCTTATACGAAATTATTTGCCAATAGGCACAAACAAAGGTAGTGATGTGTAGTAAATTATCAAAATATAGTTTATAATGACAATTATTAGGTATGATTCTTGACATTCTATATACATTATTGGCGCTTGCACCTAGATCTCGCTTTCCAATTTCTGCTCTCGTAATGGGATCATTTTTTATGGATAACGTTTTAGAAAGCCCCATAACCAGTCCCATCCAGCTAAACCTTCTTCTTTATTAAATCGATGTTCAATATTAAAATTTTCTGCTAAATTGAAAGCTAGAGACCGTAAATCGTTTCTACTCAGGGAGAATCCATGACGTGACAGTTTATTTATGTGATCCACTAAAATTAACTCGGCTCGTTTACTTAATTCACATTTACGACCTTATTTGGTCGATTTAGCTCTTCCTAAATCTATATTTTTATTCAAATACCTGCGAAGAGTATGTCGCAGAACACTATATACCTTGGCAGCGTGATTCTCTAAGCAATCATTTTTGACCGTCACAGCACGCTCCATTGCTTCTGCAGACCACTGCTGTCGGAGACCTCGAGATTGATTTCTCGGCATCTGAAAAAAAATAGCAATAAAATAACTTCAAACAAAATTATTTACATTTCTAAGGTACTTAAAATATCGGTATATAGGTACTTAATTTTTCTAAGGTACACACAAATCGTGGACGCAAAACCACATAACTGGAGCAAGACATAATTAATTGTCACCAATAATTCTTTGTGTAGGTTATTGTGTAATATTACAGCTCACAGAATTTCATCTTATCATTCCTAATGATAATGTATGATGATAATAAATTCCTGAAATAAAATGTATTCATTATTTATTTAAGTTGTGATAACAATTAAATTAAGATCATTTTAAAAAGTGTTAACGAATAATTTATGTTGCTCATATTCCCCCTGTTGCTCACATTACCCCAAATAGTCATACTCATATTCCCCCAGGAGCCATGTTTTCCTTTGGCATCTGACATACCATTATGTTTGACTAAAATGAAATATTTTCATTATGCATAGAAACTCAAAAGACTCTACTTTCAAACGATTATTATAGTTTTTTGTTAAATACACGATTCACTTGTTACCTTAGTCTGTAAACAGGTTCTAAACCACTATCAAGCTTATTTTAACAAAGAATTGTAACAGACTTACCTTAAAACGACACCAGCACTGTCAGCAATAACTTAAAAATTTCCCTACTGACCAATGTTCACTGCTCATATTCCCTAGCTGCTCATAATCCCTCGATTTCCCCTATTATTGATAACAGTATTATTATTGTTCATTCGTTATTTAGTTTTATGAATTATTAGTTACATTATTTTATTTTATTTTATTTTTTGTAATTTTGTTCTACGAATTAACTGTATAATTTTATAAATTTATACTATTCAATCTCTGATCATTTCCAAGGACAGGGACAAGTATCGTTAGCCATTGCTACCAGGTGTTTCTAAAAGATTTACGGACGTGGTTTAACTATGATTGGCTGATCCACTTGAACTGAAGTAGGGGGGAGATTGTCAGATTAGTTTTTTAACTGTTAATAATTTAATTTTGTAATAATAACTTAAAATTCTCTGATGATAATTACTTGGTTACCGAAATGTACATCAGAGAACTGTAATAACAGAGGCTAATAAATTTTAGTAAAAGTTTATTTGCGTTGTGTTATTGTACCTAACTTGTGGTAGGAGACTTAGTGCCTAAACATGTTTTTAGTTAATCACCTGTTATCAATTTATTAATTTATTTTTGATGTTATGTTTACACGTCAGTGTATATTCCTGCACAGTGTCAGCTTGGAAACAAAGAAATAATTATTGATTTGTATTTCTGTTGAAATAGAATAGTAAAATTTATTTTACAATAAATGCACATTAAAATAATTTAAAATATATCATTTCTGTTTTGAATTGCAAACTTTACATATTTACATCACAAGTTAGGCTTTTTTGCTGTTGTGTCGTTAATGAGAATCTTTAAATATCCATCTTTCTTTTGTTTCGGCGTGATTTGTTTCATTTTATCCATTCGCTCAGTCAGTAAGTCTCTGTGGAACGTTATAGTCATGTTGAGAGTACAAGGTAAATGACAAGAGGGATGTATACATGTACACTGATGCTGGACTGGAATCCTGGTGCTGACCCTTTAACTGAAATAAAAAAACAATATTTGCACATAATTACCTTGTTTTTACTAATATAGTTTATTTTTTTATTCATTTACGTCATACACATTACGTTATTTTCCGCAGTTTTATTTTCGATCATGATTGTAGTGTAACAAGGTAGCGATTTTGTGGTTAATCTTCCTGATGTTTCTCTCTAACAAAACTCTTTGTAAGTAAATGGCGCAAAAACATTGCACAACCTTTTCAGTCACTGATTTCCAAACCAAATGGAAAAAAAAGAAAAAATTTAATCGTCTCCAAAAATGTCAGTTCGGTAGTTGTCAATCAAAAAGAAAAAAAAAAACTTTTTGTTCCTTGTTTTTGAAAAAAAAAGTAATTAACTAAGGGCCTAAACTTGGGTTGCTAGTTGCGCTAAAGACGTCCACAGCGTAAAACATATTTAATTAGAATATAAAATACATTATGTTAAATAATGTAATATATTTTATATTCTTAATAGAAATGAATTTTTAAAACCGCGGTAAAATTTCATTTCAATAGTTTACCAATTATTCGACCAAAATAACTTTTCACTTGTAATTTTACACACCGGATTAGGCCATGTATCTTCACAACGTGCAATAAATTTGAACGGAATTGGTAGTCCGATTTTAAGAAATCACTTGTTTTATAACAGCCCTTTGGCCAATTTTGTTGTTGATTTAACACGAATTAATCACGAACCGGTAGAGCTTAGAGCTACACTTGAGTTTGATCAAAATTGTAAGAACGATATTTTTTTCTTACGGTAGCTACCCCCAAATTATGACCCCATACAAAATTTGATTAAAATAGGTTCGCGAGTTTGGGTCGTAAAGCGGTGCACAAAGGACAAAAAACACTCTTTTCACAACCATTTTATTCGCCCAGGGGTCTTCAAAATCAAAATGGATATGTCCGTAAAATACTTGGCATTGAAGTTTAGACCTTCAAATAACTTTCTCTAGTAGGGGAGACCGGGGCTAGTTGTGACATTTTCAACATTATTGAAATTTCTTCAATTATAAAACACATATAATAAGTTTCATTGAATGTAATAACATTATTAAACAGTTATATTTACGTCGGCAGTGTTTTTATTGTTATAGATCGACTCATTTATCAGTAAATATACATTTTTGTAAGTAGTGTATTTTGTCACAATATGCCCCGTCATGGGGTAAGTTGTGACTTGTATGGGGCACGTTGTGACATACTTATAAGTATTCTTAAAATATTATATTAATTAATTTCAAAGGATTTGTTTAATGAAAACTCTACATATTCTTGGCTATTTATTTGAATACAAAACTAATTATAACTCATCATAATTACTATAGTTAAACATTAGGTAGCAAAACATAACATAGTAACACACGTATAAAAAACATTAAACAATCCATGAACCAAAATTTTAAACTCCAACGTCGAAAAATAAGAATATTTTAGGCTATTAATTAAGTTTACTGATAGCCTATATATAATACTACTAGGCTACACGGAAATTAAAGGTTATATAATTTGTTAAGCAATTCACGAAATTCTAAAACAATGATAGATTGAAAGAAAAACTAGAAAACAAAAAACAAAATATCGAGTTAAATTTATAAACTAATCATTGTCATCAGTATCGTCTGCACCAGAATGGCAATGCACACAAACGTAAAAATGCTCATTTTTAGTGCAACTGACATAAGCCCATTTTTTACATGAAAGACACTGAACCCAGTCTTCTCCCTTTTTTGATTTTCTATATGGTTCCAAGCAAACAAAACAGTTGCAATCTTCGTCTTCTTCTGAACTTTCTGAATCCTCTAATGCAATATATTTTGGTGTTTTTCTTTTTTGTTTGGTTTTAATTGCCCCTTTCTTTCCAAAAAGTTTTTTTCTGGTATGTTCCTCTTTCTTCATTTTTCTCTCATCTCTTTCCATCTGTTCTAAACGGATGGTTTCTTTTATAGGCGTCTATGTTAAAATAGCCGATTTTAAACGTTTTCGAGCACGTTTGTTTTGCCTCGGTCCAGATTTAGGCAAAGGTCGTATATCAATTGGACTTCAGCCAACCGTTGCGTTGGATTGGGCATCTTCATTTCCTTTATCGTACGAAGAGGTGGCCTTAATTACGTTTTCCGAAGGACCATTTGTAGTAGAAGTGCTCGGCTCCTCTTCTTTGTCTTACGGCTTCATTATCGATGGTAAGTGGTCGATCAGTGACGGAGGAGCCCAAATAGTCTTCATCTGTGAAAATGTTTCTGTTGAATTCCCATATCCCAGTACAACGAAATCCTGCTTGGATATTTTTGGGAGTTGCAGCTAGAGGGAGAGCAACTCTTACAATGCTTGGAACATCGTAGATTGATATGGTGCTACCAGGATGTGATTTCAACCAACCACACGCAGCTTCATTGTAAAACCTTTTGAAGGGCCCAAAAACAGACACATCTAGGGGCTGCAATCTATGTGTCGTGTGTGGTGGAAATGAGAGAAGTATTATACCGTGATCTTTACAATAGTCTAAAACATCGATGTGGAGATGGAAAGCATGATTATCCAACATAACTAAAACTGGGAATTCTCTCGAACATCGCACGTTGTTTACAAAATGCTTCATAAATAGCAAAGTCAAAGCCAGTTATCCATCCACTGGGATTTGCAGACCCATAACAGTCTACAGGACCATCACGAAAAAATGTTCTTTATAAAACTTTCGCTGGAATACAAACATTGGTGGAACGGAATTCCCAATGGCATTCACAGCTAAAACCATCGTCACGGAGAAACATTATGCTTGTTGAAGCTTGTATTTCTACTGAGACTGGTTTCTTCTGGAACACGAAGAGAGATATTCTTATGACGCTGCATGAATTTGGTCATCCAGTCACTGCTTGCTGTTTTGATGACGCTCCAATCTGGAATTTTAATTTCGTTCGCGACAGAAAATTCATATGCTAAACTTCTTAATTCAGAAGGAGAGATTCCGTAGAATATATTTGCCGATTGTATTGCGTAATCACAAAGCTGCAGTTCTTGTTCATTTGTAAATACCATACGAGGCTTCTTGGTATCCCATTTCAATAATTTCAGTAGGTTTGTCTTTTTTCTTATTTATAAATCTTAATAAGGACATCCGATTAACGTTAAACATTTCCCCTGCTTTCCGTAAGCTACATATTCCAGAATGGACTTCTGCAGCTTCCTTCTCGTAGTCTTCCATGGAGGAAACTGCTCTTTCAGTTTTTCTCTTATAATTCCTCACCATTTCCCTAAAATAAAATTATATCTGTTATATCAGAATAGCATAGAAAGAGTATGTGATACTGTCACAACGTGCCTACAACGTAGGGGGCAAGTTGTGACACTTGCCCCCAACAGACTGTCACAACTAGCCCCACGTGTCGCCATTTTATATTTCCTTGTCTCCTTAAACTTATATTCATAGAATGTGAATTATAACTGCATTATTCGCTAACATAAATACTATGTTTTCTAATGGATATTTAAAAGTTAACTTTCCAACAACTGACTATCAGCAAAATCGATTCAAACCCACTCCTAAAATTAAGCTTTTCACCACTAAAAACACAAAACTTTTGTATCTAACCAACCATGCGTGACGTTCACTTCAAACTTACTAAACGAACTAAGACAAAGACTCTGAACAGGCACAGAGCACAGCACAGTGCTGCAATCTATGAGCCGTTCAGAAAACCAAGTGTCACAACTAGCCCCGGTCTCCCCTAGGTATATGTTAGAATGTATAAATATTTCAAATACTCTTGTTCTCTCCTGACTCTGACGCTATTGGAATATTTGAAACATAACATTATATTAAACTTGTAGATTTAACATAGGCTATACTTTAAAGGTGTTATTTTCTAATTATAACCAACTAAGTGAAGCGATGTGCTGACTTTATACCTTCACTATTTCTTGTACATGATTATTTCACAGTTATGGGGAAAAGCAAATTCCTAATCAGTTAATCAGTTCTATAGAAGGAGGTTCTTTAGACTAGACATGTGAAAGTACAAGGTTTTTGTAATGTTTCCTGTTGTACAGGATGGCGACGAGATTGGCACATTTCATCCTTTAATACAGTAGATGGTTTCAATGATGGTCTATATGGTCAATTATCATATATGATTGGGTAACTAAGTTTGAAGAAACTAGTAGCGTATTAGGGGTGAAACATGGAGCTCCACAACAGTTGAGAACTTGGAAAGACTATAACCAAATTATATCCTAATATAACTGGGATGCTATACTCATTCCTCGATAGTTTACTGTGCATGAAATTAAAAAGTTTTTATTTCAACAGTTGTAAGGCAAACTAGCTGAGTGGTTAACGGGGATTGTTTCTAATCAAATTTATAGTTTCGGACTGTCGGACCTTCGTAATTAGTCTATGAGAGATAAAAATAAACCGAACAGTGATTGGCTCGCTTCCAAGCTGACCAAATATGAATAATTACCTTGCATGGTTTATTATAGTTTACTATAATATTTAAGTGCAGTTTATTTTTTTGATTAAACAAAACCATATACACATAAACAAAAATACACAAATAATATATTTTTACATTGATTCAAAAAATATACTTATGTATTGAATAGGAGACGAGTGGACTGTGTTTTATGTTCCTAAAGTTATGTGGTATAGAGTTAAAAAGAATTTGTAATAATATATACAGTAGACCGTATGTAAATGGATTATACGATCTATACAGGATGTCCCAGAAATACCGGGAACTCTGAATATCTCGATAGAAATAAGGTTTTCGAATTTAAAAAAAATATAATATTAGTTTCCACATAAAGTTACCACAATTGTCATGTCAGTCAAATCGAAAATGTTAAATGGTATAACCTCTAGATTCGAAAATATAGTTTCTTGTTGTTTTCAATTAGTTATAACAAATTAAGTCTTTCCAGGTAAAATTTTAATTTGACCTTGACATAACCTACAGATGAAGGTCAGTTACCTCACTTTTAATTTGAAGACGCTTTCATTCAGTACTGGTTTTAAAGTGTTTAAAAATATATTTGTGAAAAAAAAATTTGACCTCTAGAAATATTATACATCTGAAAGAAAAAGTTTTAAATAAGGAATTATTTTTTATTTATTTATTTATTTATTTATTTAATTTATTATTTTTTCATACATGTGATTAGTTAACTTTTAATAAAAACATAATATAAAAAATATAAATTGATATTAGTAAGATTATTACATGTATCTATTTTTATCTTTAAAATATACAGATGAGACAAAATTTGAAATGATAATTATTTTCTTAAATAGAATGTAAATTATGGACTAACCTAATAACATCGCTTCTCTATTGTCGACTAAAGGTCCTTCAACGATACTTTCCTTATTTCCTTGCCACAACACTGGGGATAGATTAGCTGTACAACGTATTTTCATACTGCCTTCCATGAATAGACTGGATGAAACAGGAATCCTTAGCCCTAGGGATGTTGTAATAAGCCCATGTAGATGTATAACCTTAGGGTGTGGATATAGATACTCTTGTCGTGTAACCTAATACATCATGTAATACGTTAACTGGTATGTAATGCATTAATTAATTATGTACATAGATAAATAAATAGATAGGATAAAGTTAGGTCCATCGAGTCTTCTCCCGTATATAATAAATAGAGCTGAAAATATTACAAACGAGGAAGTTATTTATGCAGTTCATTCGAATATTTGATATCATTTGTCTATATCAAAGTTAACACACAACACGTCGTTTCTAGTGTACAGATCTACTCTCGTTATTAGGTGAATATGAAAAACATTGTCTAGAGATTATCCTAGGAATTAAATCCTACTATCCTAAGTATTTTTTTGACTCTAAATTTAAAGATATGGGTAAAAATAGACCAGGGCTGTCAAAATAACTAAGACTATTCAAAAGTGATCAAGAAAACTACAAGCTTACAGAACAGAACACTAATACAGGGAATAACAATGACAAAATGATTAAACTAAAACAGTGTCAACGGATAGTTAGTTACCAATGGGGGTTATATCAAAACTTTTAGAGTCTTTGTAGGCAAACTTTTCAGTGAATTAATTGGAAAATAAAATCACCCTTACTTTAAAGTAGACATTTTAATTTTCAATTGTAAATTCAGTTTGTATTAATGTAAGCCGTAACGGTATTATTTTTATACCGGTTTGTTTGATATACCGGGTGTTCCAAAAGTATGGAACCATTCCGTAATTTTTGAACGGATTGAAATAGCAAAATGAAACTTTGGGAATGTATATATATAAATAGGACAGTCTTTTGTTGTAGGGATATGAATTTTTTTTTTAAGCAGGTCCTGTTTATACAAAGAGATTTTCCTATCTCTTTAAATATTTAACAGGTTTCTATTTTAACCTGTTAAAAAATCACGGAAGGGGTCCCATACATCTGGAACACCTGGTATATAATATATTAAACAAATGATGGCTAAAGTACGCATAAACTCTAACAAAAATAAGATAACTCTATCATTATCCATTAACTTTAAAACCAGAAACCCCTCAGGTTCTCACTTCAAGTGAGTAAGATTATGTCAATAAGGTATGTTCCCGAGGTAACATACCTTAGGCTACACCTTTCATCATCTAGTCTTGGGTAAGATCCCTGTATTTCAATCTTTCTTATCACATCTCTCTTGACTAACTTTATGTTCTTTTCTTCCTTTTTTCATAAGCTGATGATGAGAGACGTTTTTAGCCAAAAACAAAAAGAAAAAACTTCTTCTCTACTAACCCTATCGCTATTAGAGTATTGAAGGTTTAGGGATATTTATTTTTAAGGTGGTGATAACGCGATTTTTTTCGTTTTTAAACAACATGGAAAAATTGTGTTCCTAAAGAAAATGCTCCATCTTCTTCTCGAGCATGTGATAAATTGGGATAAACTGTCCAAAACATTGTACAAACTTTCTTCATCATGCATCCACAAAACCAAATAAAAACGAAACATAACTATTCGCTATATCGCTTAAAGGCATACAACTTCTCGGTAATCTTCACCTTATAAAATAAGAAAGAAAAGAACAACAAATAAATATCCCCTAGCCATCGAATATTTTTCGCCTCAGAGTGGGAAGAGAACAAAAATTGGTCAAGAGATAAGAAAGATGAAAGAGAGAGGACTAACCAAGAAAAATATCGTAAGTAATTAGAAAAATTAAATTTGACCCCCCCCCCCATCATAAAAGTCCGATTTTAATCAAACACAACTTACGCTGATCACTTGTATAAATATGTAATCGTATTTAATTTTTTTAATATACTTTTAAAGATGGCGTCCGTTGTTAGATTTTACTTTTTAAATTATTAACAACCGAAATAGCACCAATCGTTATTTAAATACTATTTTGATAATGTCGATCCAAAAGTCAAAATGAAGCATAGACCCTATCTTATAAAATGTATTTTTATATTTAAGTAAAAGATTAAACTTTATAAATTTTTATAATGCTGTTTAAAGACAGAATGACTCTATATTATGTAAATGTGAAAAATATATAGAATACATTTTTTGGTCACCATCGCCTTATAACAAAAATGAAACAAAAGGACATAAAATAAAGACCCTTCACCCTCGAGTACTCTAATAGCATCAGTGTCGAAAAAGAACAAATGTTTGTTGTTGATCTGATAGGAAAAATGAAAGATAGAGATCTAACCTAAGAAAATTTGCAAAAAAATATGGTTAAGGGATAATTAGTAAAAATAAATATATGAACCTTGACTACCATCATTAAAAGCTTGATTTTACTCATAATACAACTTTATGGTGACAACTTGTTTATGGCTCATGTTTAAGTTATGCAAATTTTTGTTTTTACTTAAATATAAAAATATACATTAAAAGAAGGCCTCCATCTTCATTTTTAACATAATAGCATTATTGGTAACGACTTGCCATTTCGGTAGTTGTTAGTAAAAAAGTGAAAATTAATGATGAATATATAATAATTAATTAATGATGAATATATATTAAAAGAATTAAATAATTGTTTGTGCCATAAACAAGTTGTCAGAGTAAGTTGTATTTTGATTAAAATCAAGACTTTAATAATGATAGTCAAGGTTCATTTATTGATTATTACCAATTCATGAACCTAAATCTTTTGCAATTTGTCTTAGGTTAGATCTCCATCTTTCATCTTTTGCATCAGTTCCTCCCTTAACCAACTCTTGTTCATAACGGACTTGACTTTACCAGAAAACAACATCGTAAAATATCTTTATACTTCCTTGGGTTTAATTTTATGAGATCTAATGGTTGAACATGTTGTTATAATATTTTACCTAAAATTTGTTGTTCATTGAGATATTTTTATACTCTTTAATTGTTAATAGATTTTTTTTCCATTTTATATCATCATTTGGATGTTTAGTTATTCGTGGTTTACAATTTTAAACACACTGTTTTATTGATCCATAAAAGAATTTTTATGTAACTGTAAAAATATAATGAATGTAAGGTTTTTATAATGAGTATTTATGCAGGAACTTGAAGTATAGCTTTTAATACAGCCAATAATCAGAAATTATGGTTTTTTCGATAACTCTGTTGTTATCCCTTCATTTACAGAACAAAGAAAAATGTCATTGTGTTTGTCATTAAAAGGAAAATATCCTGTGGTCAGCTTAAAAGAGCTCTAATAATGTAATAAAATTTGCTTATACCTCTGTGTAGAACGATTTTAGTCATTTCAGCCATTGTTGTACACTATTTTGTGTTGGCAAACCTGGATCAGCTGATTATAATTGATTACGTCGGCTTGTTAATAATTGTTGTTATTAATTTCAGAACATCATTTTGCGTAGTTTTGGTCGCATTAATTCATTTAAAAATGCGTACTACCGTAAGAGATAATTGGGTTTATTGTCGAAAACTTTAATAAATACGGTTCTTACAAACAGTGGAGGAAACATGTCTTGTAAATATGGTAAAGAAGCTCCAGTGAAAAGTGTTATTCAGAAACTTAAGAAGTTTCGGTAAACTGGCTCAGTAACAGATAAAAAACCTGAAGAGAAGTAATCTGTTTTAACACAACAAAATATACAAAAAAACACATTATACATAATTTTTGTATAAATGTGTATATGCAAATATTATGTATGTATGTATGGCTATGGCTAATGTATTTATTCCAGGAATATTTTAGGTTTTGTGTTTGTATGTGTTACACAGTTTACATTTTGTTTTTCTATTCCTGTAATATATAATTGTGTTTAATTAGTCGACTACATTAATTTTCCTTTTCGTTTAGGCATCAAAATAATATGTATGCAACGTATTTCACCCCACCCCCCACAATTTTAATAACCTCGGGGTGTTATTGTTCCTTTTTTTGTTTAAATCAAAATATGTACTTTTTGTTTATTTTATATTATATTACAGGTACAACAAGCAATATTATTTATAAAAGAAAATTCTACCTCATGATCGTTAATGAACCAGTGTAGTACAGACTCCGGATATGACTTTGCGGAAGTGCAGTTCAGATTGACTTCATCACCTATGCTGTATTGCTTCCTTTCTCCTGTGATGTGCGGACCACTGTTCGGTAAATCTGTGATATAGATTTCACATTTCGTTATTATGAGGCTATACATAATTATAAAGTTTATCTCAAATTTTAGCAAGTTATAAAGATAAATTATTTTTTAAGGCTTTAATGACCGAGATACCCTTAAACAATAAGAAAAAACTTTTTGTTCATTCTGTTGGTTGCGTTTGTTTTATGTACTTACAACTCATTGGTATGGGTTTATGTGCTAGTATGGGTGATAAATAATTTATAAAAATTAAGGAATTATCAAAATTTAATTAATGTATGTTTGTGTATATCTATTCTTTTGTACTTTGGACAAAGGTTTCGTATTAATCCGAAATAAATAGTGTTTTCTATTTCTATTATATTTTTTATATAAATAATTTTAATACAAAAGCATTTTGTTATTTATGAAGATTTAAAAAATATTTCTCTCTCTCTCTCTCTTTCTCATATATATGAAGAGAATATATTATCTCTCTCATATATATATATATATATATATATATATATATATATATATATATATATATATATATATATATATATATTCTCTCTTATTTTTGGTTGATAAATTTTACTATCGATGTAAATTGATTTGTTGTGTATGTTAGCTTGGCCATCCTCTGAACAGGATATCACTATACGGCTGTAAATACTATTTATTTTATTTTTTCAAAACAAGAACTTATATAATAGTTTTATTTTATTTTCGTACGTAGGCCTACGTATTTGGTTGTTCTTTTAATTTTTATAAATTTTGTATTAACTTTATACTACAGGTTAAGGTTAAAATTAATTTGTTTTTTGTAAGTAAATTGCAACGTTGTATTTCTTCTAGAAAACTAAGGTACAGAGGTTGGCCACCTTTTAAATTCACCGTAATATGTGTTTTGACCCATCCAGAAAATAAGTCATGTTTGCTATTAAATTAAAAACTTACTCTATCAATTTCGTACCTTTTGTAATATTTTCTGTGATAGTTATTTAAGATGTGTAAAACTTTATCTAGGAAAATTTTTATTAGAAATCAGTTTTTGAATTAACAATATTGTTCAGAGTTTACCGATACGGACAAAAATTTGACACACATTGCAGATATTGGTGAACAATGATCAAGGTCATGTTTGTCAGACAACTGTCGAAGGAACACTTGGGTTATCTGGACTTCCGGTGGGAGATCCACTCTTCGAGTAAGAATATTAGAGTTTCCTAATTCCGGAGTTCCAAATTTACTGTTTATTAAATTTGATAGTGAGTCTTTTAAAGGAATTGTAGTTTCATTAGCCAGAACAACAACCACCGGGAATAAGTCAAACCTTGGACAGAGACCAACAACTTTTGTTTAAACATAAAAAATAAGGATTTTTTGTGTATGAAGAGATATATGTATACGTTTTATGGTTATTATTATAAAGTATTGTTTGTATTTATACTTGTATAATTTGTAATACAAGTATTATATATATATATATATATATATATATACAGTTATTTACCTTAGTCTACAACAATCCTTCATTAATGCAGCTACGGCCGTTTCATCTTCAATGAGACATCATCAGGCTTTTGTACATTGTCACAAATATTTTACACACAAATATACAAACATATAAACATCTCATATAATATTAAACATTTTATGAATTGCATCACTATAATACTTTGTAATTATAATACATTAAAATCCACACACCTGTTGTTGTCAACTATCAGTAACTGAAATGGTTTCTATTTTCTGGTCAGTGAATTGATTGTGTCATATATATAGGGTTTGAAACAAAGTTCAAGTTGTCATTCAGCAACATGTCCGGATTGTGTTTGTTGTGAGAGTAAATCTGGAATTCTTCCAAGATATTTAATAGTTTACTCTTTTTAAATTTATGAAGAATTTATGTAAAATATGTTTGTTACAGCTGGTGGCCAACGTAAGTCTAGTTGGAATGTATGTTCTGCTAGTGTTTTGTTATGTTAGCTAATTTTGATTGTGAATTGTTTCGGTACTTATATTCCAGATTTAGGACATAAGTGAATGGGCTGAGATAATTTTGATTAGTTATCACCTTGAAGTCGTAATTCAACCACTCTATGATCAACGTGAACTGGGGTTTATCAGGGTTTTGTGCTTTACTATTGGTCGAGGTTCAAGACATACAGAAATTACCGTTATCAGCCGTTGGTGTGGCAACTTAAGAGCTTGTTCCTCCTTAAAAATTGCAACACAATAATTTACAGACGAGGTAGCCCACTTCAACAACATCAAATACGAGAAGACCTTATGTAACGAACTATTGAACCCATCCATTCTCTGTACTAGTCATGGGAAACATAATAAATTAGTCCAAGAAGTGGCATATTTTATGTAATAAAAAAAAAACATTAAAAAAACAAAATAATCTTTTTGTAATATAGACATTTAATACAATAATGGAAACTTCAAATTTCAGATATTTTTGAAATTTAAGTAAATATTGTAGTGAGTAATTAGATAAGTTTATGCAATATACACTACTTACATACGACCTCCATCTTGCCTTCACTTTGAACTGATGCAAACGAAGGAGCTTCGGCTGAAACTTCGCACCGGTAGTTTCCAGTTGTTTTCAAATTCACTGAGCGTAACGTCACTGTTGTATTTCCTGACTCCTTGTGCTAAATTATTTATTACATTATTAGTAATTCAGTTAAGTGATTGATAAATATAATAGTAAGGAAAATAATCACAAGTTTAAATATTGAAGGACTAGTTGATTCCGCGGCTCCTCCACGTGGAAATCGGGTTTTGTGTATTACAATATGCAATACAATAGACTCAGTACCGGTCAAGGGAACGTATTATAGCCAATAAAACCACCAATACAATAGACTCGGTACCGGTCAAGGGAACGTATTATAGCCAATAAAACCACCAATACAATAGACTCGGTACCGGTCAAGGGGACGTATTATAGCCAATAAAACCACCAATACAATAGACTCGGTACCGGTCAAGGGAACGTATTATAGCCAATAAAACCACCAATACAATAGACTCGGTACCTGTCAAGGGAACGTATTATAGCCAATAAAACCACCAATACAATAGACTCGGTACCGGTCAAGGGAACGTATTATAGCCAATAAAACCACCAATACAATA
This sequence comes from Aphrophora alni, assembly GCA_963513935.1. NCBI lineage: Eukaryota > Metazoa > Arthropoda > Insecta > Hemiptera > Aphrophoridae > Aphrophora > Aphrophora alni. The sequence continues at coordinate 46,470,823 of OY740773.1, read as the reverse complement.
GACTCGGTACCGGTCAAGGGGACGTATTATAGCCAATAAAACCACCAATACAATAGACTCGGTACCGGTCAAGGGGACGTATTACAGCCAATAAACCCACGAATACAGTAGACTCAGTACCGGTCAAGGGAACGTATTATAGCCAATAAAACCACCAATACAATAGACTCGGTACCGGTCAAGGGGACGTATTACAGCCAATAAACCCACGAATACAGTAGACTCAGTACCGGTCAAGGGAAATAATTATAGCCAATAAAACCACCAATACAATAGACTCGGTACCGGTCAAGGGGACGTATTACAGCCAATAAACCCACGAATACAGTAGACTCAGTACCGGTCAAGGGAACGTATTATAGCCAATAAAACCACCAATACAATAGACTCGGTACCGGTCAAGGGGACGTATTACAGCCAATAAACCCACGAATACAATAGACTCAGTACCGGTCAAGGGAACGTATTATAGCCAATAAAACCACCAATACAATAGACTCGGTACCGGTCAAGGGGACGTATTACAGCCAATAAACCCACCAATACAGTAGACTCAGTACCGGTCAAGGGGACGTATTACAGCCAATAAACCCACGAATACAGTAGACTCAGTACCGGTCAAGGGAACGTATTATAGCCAATAAAACCACCAATACAATAGACTCGGTACCGGTCAAGGGGACGTATTATACGCAATAAAACCACCAATACAGAAGACTCGGTACCGGTCAAGGGAACGTATTACAGCCAATAAACCCACGAATACAGTAGACTCAATACCGGTCAAGGGGACGTATTACAGCCAATAAACCCACGAATACAGTAGACTCAGTACCGGTCAAGGGGACGTATTACAGCCAATAAACCCACGAATACAGTAGACTCAATACCGGTCAAGGGGACGTATTACAGCCAATAAACCCACGAATACAGTAGACTCAGTACCGGTCAAGGGGACGTATTACAGCCAATAAACCCACGAATACAGTAGACTCAGTACCGGTCAAGGGGACGTATTACAGCCAATAAACCCACGAATACAGTAGACTCAGTACCGGTCAAGGGAACGTATTATAGCCAATAAAACCACCAATACAATAGACTCGGTACCGGTCAAGGGGACGTATTATACGCAATAAAACCACCAATACAGAAGACTCGGTACCGGTCAAGGGAACGTATTACAGCCAATAAACCCACCAATACAGTAGACTCGGTACCGGTCAAGGGAACGTATTATAGCCAATAAAACCACCAATACAATAGACTCGGTACCGGTCAAGGGAACGTATTATAGCCAATAGACTCGGTACCGGTCAAGGTGACGTATATAGCCAATAAACCCACGAATACAGTAGACTCAGTACCGGTCAAGGGAACGTATTATAGCCAATAAAACCACCAATACAATAGACTCGGTACCGGTCAAGGGGACGTATTATAGCCAATAAAACCACCAATACAATAGACTCGGTACCGGTCAAGGGGACGTATTACAGCCAATAAACCCACCAATACAGTAGACTCAGTACCGGTCAAGGGGACGTATTACAGCCAATAAACCCACGAATACAGTAGACTCAGTACCGGTCAAGGGAACGTATTATAGCCAATAAAACCACCAATACAATAGACTCGGTACCGGTCAAGGGGACGTATTACAGCCAATAAACCCACGAATACAGTAGACTCAGTACCGGTCAAGGGAAATAATTATAGCCAATAAAACCACCAATACAATAGACTCGGTACCGGTCAAGGGGACGTATTACAGCCAATAAACCCACGAATACAGTAGACTCAGTACCGGTCAAGGGAACGTATTATAGCCAATAAAACCACCAATACAATAGACTCGGTACCGGTCAAGGGGACGTATTACAGCCAATAAACCCACGAATACAATAGACTCAGTACCGGTCAAGGGAACGTATTATAGCCAATAAAACCACCAATACAATAGACTCGGTACCGGTCAAGGGGACGTATTACAGCCAATAAACCCACCAATACAGTAGACTCAGTACCGGTCAAGGGGACGTATTACAGCCAATAAACCCACGAATACAGTAGACTCAGTACCGGTCAAGGGAACGTATTATAGCCAATAAAACCACCAATACAATAGACTCGGTACCGGTCAAGGGGACGTATTATACGCAATAAAACCACCAATACAGAAGACTCGGTACCGGTCAAGGGAACGTATTACAGCCAATAAACCCACGAATACAGTAGACTCAATACCGGTCAAGGGGACGTATTACAGCCAATAAACCCACGAATACAGTAGACTCAGTACCGGTCAAGGGGACGTATTACAGCCAATAAACCCACGAATACAGTAGACTCAATACCGGTCAAGGGGACGTATTACAGCCAATAAACCCACGAATACAGTAGACTCAGTACCGGTCAAGGGGACGTATTACAGCCAATAAACCCACGAATACAGTAGACTCAGTACCGGTCAAGGGGACGTATTACAGCCAATAAACCCACGAATACAGTAGACTCAGTACCGGTCAAGGGAACGTATTATAGCCAATAAAACCACCAATACAATAGACTCGGTACCGGTCAAGGGGACGTATTATACGCAATAAAACCACCAATACAGAAGACTCGGTACCGGTCAAGGGAACGTATTACAGCCAATAAACCCACCAATACAGTAGACTCGGTACCGGTCAAGGGAACGTATTATAGCCAATAAAACCACCAATACAATAGACTCGGTACCGGTCAAGGGAACGTATTATAGCCAATAGACTCGGTACCGGTCAAGGTGACGTATATAGCCAATAAACCCACGAATACAGTAGACTCAGTACCGGTCAAGGGAACGTATTATAGCCAATAAAACCACCAATACAATAGACTCGGTACCGGTCAAGGGGACGTATTATAGCCAATAAAACCACCAATACAATAGACTCGGTACCGGTCAAGGGGACGTATTACAGCCAATAAACCCACCAATACAGTAGACTCAGTACCGGTCAAGGGGACGTATTACAGCCAATAAACCCACGAATACAGTAGACTCAGTACCGGTCAAGGGGTCGTATTACAGCCAATAAACCCACGAATACAGTAGACTCAGTACCGGTCAAGGGAACGTATTATAGCCAATAAAACCACCAATACAATAGACTCGGTACCGGTCAAGGGGACGTATTACAGCCAATAAACCCACGAATACAGTAGACTCAGTACCGGTCAAGGGAACGTATTATAGCCAATAAAACCACCAATACAATAGACTCGGTACCGGTCAAGGGGACGTATTACAGCCAATAAACCCACGAATACAATAGACTCAGTACCGGTCAAGGGAACGTATTATAGCCAATAAAACCACCAATACAATAGACTCGGTACCGGTCAAGGGGACGTATTACAGCCAATAAACCCACCAATACAGTAAACTCAGTACCGGTCAAGGGGACGTATTACAGCCAATAAACCCACGAATACAGTAGACTCAGTACCGGTCAAGGGGTCGTATTACAGCCAATAAACCCACGAATACAGTAGACTCAGTACCGGTCAAGGGAACGTATTATAGCCAATAAAACCACCAATACAATAGACTCGGTACCGGTCAAGGGGACGTATTATACGCAATAAAACCACCAATACAGAAGACTCGGTACCGGTCAAGGGAACGTATTACAGCCAATAAACCCACGAATACAGTAGACTCAGTACCGGTCAAGGGGACGTATTACAGCCAATAAACCCACGAATACAGTAGACTCAGTACCGGTCAAGGGGACGTATTACAGCCAATAAACCCACGAATACAGTAGACTCAGTACCGGTCAAGGGGACGTATTACAGCCAATAAACCCACGAATACAGTAGACTCAGTACCGGTCAAGGGAACGTATTATAGCCAATAAAACCACCAATACAGTAGACTCGGTACCGGTCAAGGGGACGTATTATACGCAATAAAACCACCAATACAGAAGACTCGGTACCGGTCAAGGGAACGTATTACAGCCAATAAACCCACCAATACAGTAGACTCGGTACCGGTCAAGGGAACGTATTATAGCCAATAAAACCACCAATACAATAGACTCGGTACCGGTCAAGGGAACGTATTATAGCCAATAGACTCGGTACCGGTCAAGGTGACGTATATAGCCAATAAACCCACGAATACAGTAGACTCAGTACCGGTCAAGGGAACGTATTATAGCCAATAAAACCACCAATACAATAGACTCGGTACCGGTCAAGGGGACGTATTATACGCAATAAAACCACCAATACAGAAGACTCGGTACCGGTCAAGGGAACGTATTACAGCCAATAAACCCACCAATACAGTAGACTCGGTACCGGTCAAGGGAACGTATTATAGCCAATAAAACCACCAATACAATAGACTCGGTACCGGTCAAGGGAACGTATTATAGCCAATAGACTCGGTACCGGTCAAGGTGACGTATATAGCCAATAAACCCACCAATACAGTAGACTCGGTACCGGTCAAGGGAACGTATTATAGCCAATAAACCCACGAATACAGTAGACTCAGTACCGGTCAAGGGAACGTATTATAGCCAATAAAACCACCAATACAATAGACTCGGTACCGGTCAAGGGAACGTATTATAGCCAATAGACTCGGTACCGGTCAAGGTGACGTATATAGCCAATAAACCCACCAATACAGTAGACTCGGTACCGGTCAAGGGAACGTATTATAACCAATAAACCCACGAATACAGTAGACTCAGAACCGGTCAAGGGAACGTATTATAGCCAATAAAACCACCAATACAATAGACTCGGTACCGGTCAAGGGAACGTATTATAGCCAATAGACTCGGTACCGGTCAAGGTGACGTATATAGCCAATAAACCCACCAATACAGTAGACTCCGTACCGGTCAAGGGAACGTATTATAGCCAATAAACCCACGAATACAGTAGACTCAGTACCGGTCAAGGGAACGTATTATAGCCAATAAAACCACCAATACAATAGACTCGGTACCGGTCAAGGGGACGTATTATAGCCAATAAAACCACCAATACAATAGACTCGGTACCGGTCAAGGGAACGTATTATAGCCAATAGACTCGGTACCGGTCAAGGTGACGTATATAGCCAATAAACCCACCAATACAGTAGACTCGGTACCGGTCAAGGGAACGTATTATAGCCAATAAACCCACGAATACAGTAGACTCAGTACCGGTCAAGGGAACGTATTATAGCCAATAAAACCACCAATACAATAGACTCGGTACCGGTCAAGGGAACGTATTATAGCCAATAGACTCGGTACCGGTCAAGGTGACGTATATAGCCAATAAACCCACCAATACAGTAGACTCGGTACCGGTCAAGGGAACGTATTACAGCCAATAAACCCACGAATACAGTAGACTCAGTACCGGTCAAGGGAACGTATTATAGCCAATAAAACCACCAATACAATAGACTCGGTACCGGTCAAGGGAACGTATTATAGCCAATAGACTCGGTACCGGTCAAGGTGACGTATATAGCCAATAAACCCACCAATACAGTAGACTCCGTACCGGTCAAGGGAACGTATTATAGCCAATAAACCCACGAATACAGTAGACTCAGTACCGGTCAAGGGAACGTATTATAGCCAATAAAACCACCAATACAATAGACTCGGTACCGGTCAAGGGGACGTATTATAGCCAATAAAACCACCAATACAATAGACTCGGTACCGGTCAAGGGAACGTATTATAGCCAATAAAACCACCAATACAATAGACTCGGTACCGGTCAAGGGGACGTATTACAGCCAATAAACCCACGAATACAATAGACTAAGTACCGGTCAAGGGAACGTATTATAGCCAATAAAACCACCAATACAATAGACTCGGTACCGGTCAAGGGGACGTATTACAGCCAATAAACCCACGAATACAGTAGACTCAGTACCGGTCAAGGGAACGTATTATAGCCAATAAAACCACCAATACAATAGACTCGGTACCGGTCAAGGGGACGTATTATACGCAATAAAACCACCAATACAGAAGACTCGGTACCGGTCAAGGGAACGTATTACAGCCAATAAACCCACCAATACAGTAGACTCGGTACCGGTCAAGGGGACGTATTATAGCTAATAAACCCACGAATACAGTAGACTCGGTACCGGTCAAGGGAACGTATTATAGCCAATAGACTCGGTACCGGTCAAGGTGACGTATATAGCCAATAAACCCACCAATACAGTAGACTCGGTACCGGTCAAGGGAACGTATTATAGCCAATAAACCCACGAATACAGTAGACTCGGTACCGGTCAAGGGGACGTATTATAGCCAATAAACCCACCAATACAATAGACTCGGTACCGGTCAAGGGAACGTATTATAGCCAATAAACCCACCAATACAATAGACTCGGTACCGGTCAAGGGAACGTATTATAGCCAATAAAACCACCAATACAATAGACTCGGTACCGGTCAAGGGGACGTATTATACGCAATAAAACCACCAATACAGAAGACTCGGTACCGGTCAAGGGAACGTATTACAGCCAATAAACCCACCAATACAGTAGACTCGGTACCGGTCAAGGGGACGTATTATAGCCAATAAACCCACGAATACAGTAGACTCGGTACCGGTCAAGGGAACGTATTACAGCCAATAAACCCACCAATACAGTAGACTCGGTACCGGTCAAGGGGACGTATTATAGCCAATAAACCCACGAATACAGTAGACTCAGTACCGGTCAAGGGGACGTATTACAGCCAATAAACCCACGAATACAGTAGACTCAGTACCGGTCAAGGGAACGTATTATAGCCAATAAAACCACCAATACAATAGACTCGGTACCGGTCAAGGGGACGTATTACAGCCAATAAAACCACCAATACAGAAGACTCGGTACCGGTCAAGGGAACGTATTACAGCCAATAAACCCACCAATACAGTAGACTCGGTACCGGTCAAGGGGACGTATTATAGCTAATAAACCCACGAATACAGTAGACTCGGTACCGGTCAAGGGAACGTATTATAGCCAATAGACTCGGTACCGGTCAAGGTGACGTATATAGCCAATAAACCCACCAATACAGTAGACTCGGTACCGGTCAAGGGAACGTATTATAGCCAATAAACCCACGAATACAGTAGACTCGGTACCGGTCAAGGGAACGTATTATAGCCAATAAACCCACTATAATCCAATGGACTCGGTACCGGTCAAGGTGACGTATATAGCCAATAAACCCACCAATACAGTAGACTCGGTACCGGTCAAGGTGACGTATATAGCCAATAAACCCACCAATACAGTAGACTCGGTACCGGTCAAGGGAACGTATTATAGCCAATAAACCCACTATAATCCAATAGACTCGGTACCGGTCAAGGTGACGTATATAGCCAATAAACCCACCAATACAGTAGACTCGGTACCGGTCAAGGTGACGTATATAGCCAATAAACCCACCAATACAGTAGACTCGGTACCGGTCAAGGTGACGTATATAGCCAATAAACCCACCAATACAGTAGACTCGGTATCGGTCAAGGGAACGTATTATAGCCAATAAACCCACCAATACAGTAGACTGCGTACCGGTCAAGGGAACTATTTTAGCCAATAAACCCACGAATACAGTAGACTCGGTACCGGTCAAGGGAACGTATTATAGCCAATAAACCCACGAATACAGTAGACTCGGTACCGGTCAAGGGAACGTATTATAGCCAATAAACCCACCAATACAGTAGACTGCGTACCGGTCAAGGGAACTATTTTAGCCAATAAACCCACGAATACAGTAGACTCGGTACCGGTCAAGGGAACGTATTATAGCCAATAAACCCACGAATACAGTAGACTCGGTACCGGTCAAGGGAACGTATTATAGCCAATAAACCCACTATAATCCAATAGACTCGGTACCAGTCAAGGGAACGTATTATAGCCAATAAACCCACGAATACAGTAGACTCGGTACCGGTCAAGGGAACGTATTATAGCCAATAAACCCACTATAATCCAATAGACTCAGTACCAGTCAAGGGAACGTATTATAGCCAATAAACCCACCAATACAGTAGACTGCGTACCGGTCAAGGGAACTATTTTAGCCAATAAACCCACCAATACAGTAGACTCGGTACCGGTCAAGGGAACGTATTATAGCCAATAAACCCACGAATACAGTAGACTCGGTACCGGTCAAGGGAACGTATTATAGCCAATAGACTCGGTATCGGTCAAGGTGACGTATATAGCCAATCAACCCACCAATACAATAGACTCGGTACCGGTCAAGGTGACGTATATAGCCAATAAACCCACCAATACAGTAGACTCGGTACCGGTCAAGGTGACGTATATAGCCAATAAACCCACCAATACAGTAGACTCGGTACCGGTCAAGGGAACGTATTATAGCCAATAAACCCACCAATACAGAAGACTCGGTACCGGTCAAGGTGACGTATATAGCCAATAAACCCACCAATACAATAGACTCGGTACCGGTCAAGGTGACGTATTATAGCCAATAAACCCACCAATACAGTAGACTCGGTACCGGTCAAGGTGACGTATATAGCCAATAAACCCACCAATACAATAGACTCGGTACCGGTCAAGGGAACGTATTATAGCCAATAAACCCACGAATACAGTAGACTCGGTACCGGTCAAGGGAACGTATTATAGCCAATAAACCCACTATAATCCAATAGACTCGGTACCAGTCAAGGGAACGTATTATAGCCAATAGACTCGGTACCGGTCAAGGTGACGTATATAGCCAATAAACCCACCAATACAGTAGACTCGGTACCGGTCAAGGGGACGTATTATAGCCAATAAACCCACGAATACAGTAGACTCGATACCGGTCAAGGGGACGTATTGACGTAGAGTGCGGTGGGAGCTCGAGAAAATGACGGTGGTGGGAGATGTCGGCTGTCTAGCCAGGGACGGTTTCTTGGTGCGGGGAATGAAGATGGGGTATTAAAAGGAGAAGTAATACGCAGCTCTTGGGTCGTAGTAGGGGAGATTGGGGACGGAGTAGGTGTATGGGCGAGGTGACGGAGAAAGGGGAGTAGGTTGTCACCACACTGGGCGAGGTGCGGTAGTCTGGCACTTAGAAGGGCCGTAACCTTGGTGCTCAGTAGTCGGGTTTTCTTGGCCCTTAAAAAGGCCTTTCTCTAGTGTAGCTGCCTTTTGTAGACTCTAGCGTTGTTCTCGGCTGATTCTCCGCTGTATACGCCTCACTGCCCTCCGGTGGTGATTTCGTCGCCTCCCCGACATAAGGCCAGGGGTCCGCCGGGTAACCACTACCCTACACCGTTTCCCTATCGGGAGGTGGTGAAGTGGTTGCTCGCCCGGTAACCCCTACTTGGCTTTTTCCCTATCGGGAGGCGAGTTGGATGATCAAGGTGTGAGTGGAATGAAATACACACGGTGTTCAGGTAAAGAGGGTCTCTTGACTTCTTGAGGCACCCTTGCTGCTGGTAGTGCATGTGAATGGAGAGTAGATCAGATGTAGTAGGTGGTCTGGTGTCTGAAGAGTGTCAACTGTTCAGGGAGAGCAGAGTGAGAAGAGCGTGTTCAGTCCTAGTGTCTCCGAAGAGAGGCTAGGAAGAAGAGTAGATCTGGTCTCTGGTGAGAGAGACCGAAGAGTGGATGATTTTGTTAGGAAAACGTCTGGTTTTATACGTTTTCGGAGCGTCGAACAATTCGACTTTTACTGCAATGAGATCCAATCACAGGTCGGCTAGAGGTGTGGGTGGCGTAGCGTGCTGTGATTGGGTCGTACAGTCAGAAGTGTTTGTGTTCGGCAAGAGACCGTTCGCGGCCCCTCGCGAAATGAGTCTGAACCAATCACGAGCTGCCCTTTTCTGTTCGACTGTTTAACATTAAGGGAGATGTAGATGTTTGGTTGGCCCAGGTTTTCCGGCACAGAGGTCCGGGAGAAGTGCGGGGAAGTGTGCTCAGTGTTTGGTGTGACCAAACGCTGAGAAGTGTTGGGTTGAGTGGGTCGGGTAAATTAGTTCCAATGTAAAGGGCGATGGCAGTATTATAGCCAATAAACCCACCAATACAGTAGACTGGGTACCGGACAAGGGAACGTATTATAGCCAATAAACCTACCAATACAGTAGACTGCGTACCGGTCAAGGGAACTATTTTAGCCAATAAACCTACTAATCCAATAGACTCAGTACCGGTCAAGGGAACGTATTATAGCCAATAAACCCACCAATACAGTAGACTGCGTACCGGTCAAGGGAACTATTATAGCCAATAAACCTACCAATACAGTAGACTGCGTACCGGTCAAGGGAACTATTTTAGCCAATAAACCTACTAATCCAATAGACTCAGTACCGGTCAAGGGAACGTATTATAGCCAATAAACCCACCAATACAATAGACTCGGTACCGGTCAAGGGGACGTATTACAGCCAATAAACCCACCAATACAGTAGACTGCGTACCGGTCAAGGGAACTATTTTAGCCAATAAACCTACTAATCCAATAGACTCAGTACCGGTCAAGGGAACGTATTATAGCCAATAAACCCACCAATACAGTAGACTGCGTACCGGTCAAGGGAACTATTTTAGCCAATAAACCCACCAATACAGTAGACTCGGTACCGGTCAAGGGAACGTATTATAGCCAATAAACCCACCAATACAGTAGACTGCGTACCGGTCAAGGGAACTATTTTAGCCAATAAACCCACCAATACAATAGACTCAGTACCGGTCAAGGGAACGTATTATAGCCAATAAACCCACCAATACAGTAGACTGCGTACCGGTCAAGGGAACTATTTTAGCCAATAAACCCACCAATACAATAGACTCAGTACCGGTCAAGGGAACTATTTTAGCCAATAAACCCACGAATACAGTAGACTCGGTACCGGTCAAGGGAACTATTTTAGCCAATAAACCTACCAATACAGTAGACTGCGTACCGGTCAAGGGGACGTATTATAGCCAATAAACCTACCAATACAGTAGACTGCGTACCGGTCAAGGGAACTATTTTAGCCAATAAACCTACCAATACAGTAGACTGCGTACCGGTCAAGGGGACGTATTATAGCCAATAAACCCACCAATACAATAGACTCAGTACCGGTCAAGGGAACTATTTTAGCCAATAAACCTACCAATACAGTAGACTGCGTACCGGTCAAGGGGACGTATTATAGCCAATAAACCTACCAATACAGTAGACTGCGTACCGGTCAAGGGAACTATTTTAGCCAATAAACCTACCAATACAGTAGACTGCGTACCGGTCAAGGGGACGTATTATAGCCAATAAACCCACCAATACAATAGACTCAGTACCGGTCAAGGGAACTATTTTAGCCAATAAACCTACCAATACAGTAGACTGCGTACCGGTCAAGGGGACGTATTATAGCCAATAAACCTACCAATACAGTAGACTGCGTACCGGTCAAGGGGACGTATTATAGCCAATAAACCCACCAATACAATAGACTCAGTACCGGTCAAGGGAACTATTTTAGCCAATAAACCTACCAATACAGTAGACTGCGTACCGGTCAAGGGGACGTATTATAGCCAATAAACCTACCAATACAGTAGACTGCGTACCGGTCAAGGGAACTATTTTAGCCAATAAACCTACCAATACAGTAGACTGCGTACCGGTCAAGGGGACGTATTATAGCCAATAAACCCACCAATACAATAGACTCAGTACCGGTCAAGGGAACTATTTTAGCCAATAAACCTACCAATACAGTAGACTGCGTACCGGTCAAGGGGACGTATTATAGCCAATAAACCTACCAATACAGTAGACTGCGTACCGGTCAAGGGAACTATTTTAGCCAATAAACCTACTAATCCAATAGACTCAGTACCTCGGCTCAGGCTACATCTCACTTAGTGTATTCTTAGAAGTCACTTTCAAGGCGACGGTACTAAAATGACCTATACTTTAACATACGATGCGATTTACTTTTCTTGATGTTTAAAGACGAAAAACCTTTCATCGCCTTTAAAAGAAAGGAAAAAAGATCTTAAAATGTAGAATCCCTAGCCCTCGAATACTCTAATAGCATCAAAGTCATAAAAGAACAAGAATTAGTTAAGAGAGGTTTGATAGCAAAGATGAAAGAGAGGGATCGAACCCAAGTTAACATGAAGGATGGTGTAGATCCCTCGTGATTTCCACGCTCGTATTTAAAAAACGTGAGCCTCTGAAGAACGAGTCGATTTAAATAATTCTTACAATTTTAAATAACTTTTTGTCAGAGATATACTACAAAATGAATACTTGTAAAATAATTTCTATAGAAAATTAACGTTAAGATGAAATTCAAAGGTAGAAAAAAAAAACTCGAACAAAATCTCACAAAAAAATACGTTTACTTAATCAAACGTGTTTCAACGACAAAGTCGCCATCCTCAGTGATACATGAGGTGCAATAACAAAAGTATAACTAAACTAGCACAAAACTATTTGTCGCAAAAAAGTATGATTTAAAGATTAGAAACTCCTTCCATACAAATTAGCTGATAAAAGAATCTTAAGATACCTGCCAAGAAATTGTAAGGAGTTAGAAAGATCTGGAATTAAATCAAAATAAAATATATTTTAATATTGTATAAGTGAGAATATTTATGAGAACATTTTCATTAGGTATAGTAAGTAAGCTATTTGTATGTTAAATAATTAAGTCGTTCACTAAAAGGAAAATTTTGTGTAATTAAATATTGACAGAGCTGTATACAAAATATTCCCTCTAGAAATAAGATAGACATCATTGTTATTTAGATTATGTAATGCGATTAAAACGCTGTAAATGTCTAATTTTTTAAATTTCTGTTTTACATTACATTGAAACGTTTCAATCTCGTCTCTGTAATTATTTTAACCTGCAAGTCTAAAAATAGCTCTCATACAAAAACCACATTGATTCGTAGAATCGAATCTAGTGGAATCTCCCTCATTAAAATAATAATAAATTTTATTAAAAGACGGTGTCCGAGGTGTTTTTTTTAATAGAAAAACCTCCGTGGCCTGAAGTATGACAATATAACTGCGTTATTGATTAAATGTGTTTTGTTAAAGTGTCAAAAATAAGTTGGATTTTCTCTCAATCGCTAATAAAATTTTTTTATAACGTGGGATCTACTGCTCTGATTAAAAACGTTTTCATTTTTAACAGTTTAAAAAATTTGTCAATAACAAAATAAGTTGTCGACACAAACAAAATATGTGGACGAATCTGTGTAATATTTTCAGCAAGAAAAAAATGGTTATAGCTCTGAAACTACTGCGTGGAACTAAAAACCAATTTCAGTTCCAACTTTGTCAATGACAACTTACTTGTTCTTTAAAAAAATATAAGAAAATGTTTTGAAAATTCTGGTTTTCTTATTACTGGCGCCTACAAACATTCTTAATACATGAGAATAGTAGTTCCTAAGTTGTAACAATATTTGTACCAGTAATATTGACACAGTCAAAATGAATCAAATACAGACTAATCCCTGACCATATATCGAACCTACATAGGAAAGTAAAACCATTTAAAAATAGTATCAGCGTTTTCCGAATTATAAAGTTACAAACAATCAGAGAGACGTTGTGTTATATAGAAATAATAATATAATGTCTAATTAATTTTCATTACTGTTGAGACCGATGGTTCTTGGTGGAATTCCATGTTTAAAGATAATAAAACACAATTTATTAAAGTTGATAAAAAGTGGATAGTACAAAATAAAATTTGTGTTTTATTATGTCTAATTAATTAATGTTTCCCTTTGTTGTTTAAAGGCAAAAACCTCTCACGCATCATCTTCTTATAGGAAAAGAACATAAAATAAGGACCGTTAGCCCTCGAATACTGTAATAGCGTTAGGGTCAGAAAAGAACAGGAATAGCTCAAGAGAGACCAGATAAGAAATATGAAAAAGAGGGATTTAATTCAAAACTCCAAGATAGAAGGTATAGGATCCAGCTAGGTGAGCCCCAGAGGGCCAATTAATAAATATTTAAACTGTTGAAATGCTACTTTACCTAAGAGGGGGGATACAGTCCAAAATATTAAAAAAAAAAAAATATTCTGTGGTATTCCTCATCCACAAATATGTTTATTATAACTTTATTTTCCTTTTGAGAATCCAAACAAACACATTTAAGAATTATTGTGCAAGGCCAGGGCCAATAGTCGTCATGTTTGCTTTTTTGTCCCTCCAACTTGAGTGGTACGACTATAAGATGATAATACAAATTATAACATTAATAATACAATAATTATAAGTCAGTACTTTATTATATTTACTATAATAATGAATAAATAAAAATTTACTACCTCAAGTTCAAACAGATATTGTAAATTATCTATATTACAGTATAAACTAATATAATATGCAATAACTTATTGATGAAGATAGGCCTATTGGTTAATTGATAAACTTATATAAAATAAATTTATATTGACACACATAGACGCGCACACGCAAAACAAAATTTCTTAGATGTAGATTTCTTATTACTTAGATGTAATATACATATTCATAATTGTAAATTGAAGGTTATAACATATTGGAAAAATAATACAGGTTGTCTCACGTAGAAACGAAAAGAATTTAAGGACTTGTTCTATGGATAAAAAGAAAGAAAATAGTTCATATCAACATGCGCTCTAAAATGTTTAATTTCCTATCTAACCGCTATTTTGTGTTTTGAACCATAAAAAATCATATCTTTTGTACAGTGAAATGATACAGAATTAAAATTTTGATGCAATTTAGTGTTTTTAATTTTCCCCTTTAAACAACAAGGGAAAAAAAAGTTTCTAGTGTATTGGATACTGTTGTTACTTAAGTTTAATTTATGAAATTCTTTAATAAAAATTTCAATTCATCTATTTGAAAAAGATTCTCATATACACGACACACGACATATTTAATGAGGAAAAACTTAATTTATAATGTTTAATAGTGATATAAATGGCTTTCAAATAGTAATTTAGTATTGAACAATATTTTTTTCTATTTCAATTATAATGTATGTGTTTCTGTTTATTATATCTGAATTGTAATAATAACTTTTTTTTATATATTATTATTTCTTCGGATTCTTGCGTTGTATAATAATGTCTTATATTTAAGGAAAAAGTTACACTTTTAACACTACTGAATGAAATGTCGTTATACAACACTCAAACTTTTCATACTTACATCAACTTTGATGCCTTCCACTTTGTAGGAAATGAGTGGAGGGTTGACTCTAGGAACAAAACGGTAAAACTCTTCGTTTTCTTTATACCATTTGACAGCGTACAGGGATTCCCCTTCGAGTTCATATAAACACTCCAAAACAGCTGCATCCCCCCTAAGTTTATAAGGGGGGACTCGAACCTTGATTAGTTTGAGACAATCGTATCCTGAAAGTAAAGTAAAAATAAATATATTTTCAATAATATTAATACTACAATTTTGCTTAGTTTGTAGCAATTTAAGAAACATGTATTTTGTAAGATGAGTTTCTGAACGGGGTTGAAAATGTTAGACAAAATTTCAAACTCCGTTCTAAGCGGTGTATTATACCGAGTGTATTATATGTATTATACCGAATGGGATGCAAAAAAGGGCATTCGAAGGGTTTATGTTTTCGAAACTTCAACTTTTAAGAACACTGAAGAGTGTAATTGGAAAACAAAACTCTTGTGAATATATGTATTTATGCAGGATTGTAAACAGGAATGTTTAATATTTATTTTAGGTATTACTTATTATGCATGTGTATCAGAATGTATGTATTTATGCAGGATTGTAAACAGGAACGTTTAATATTTATTTTAAGTATTACTTATGCATGTGTATCTGAATGTATGTATTTATGCAGGATTGTAAACAGGAACGTTTAATATTTATTTTAAGTATTACTTATGCATGTGTATCTGAATGTATGTATTTATGCAGGATTGTAAACAGGAACGTTTAATATTTATTTTAGGTATTACTTATGCATGTGTATCTGAATGTATGTATTTATACAGGATTGTAAACAGGAACGTTTAATAAGTTATTTATTTTAGGTATTACTTATGAATGTGTATCTGAATGTATGTATTTATACAGGATTGTAAACAGGAACGTTTAATAAGTTATTTATTTTAGGTATTACTTATGCATGTGTATCTGAATGTATGTATTTATGCAGGATTGTAAACAGGAACGTTTAATAAGTTATTTATTTTAGGTATTACTTAGGCTTGTGTATATCTGAATTATGTATTTATACAGAATTTATTAAAGTCGACCATCATCAGGAAATTATAATACATTACCATTACACAACACTAGCACAAACATAAGTTTCACTTCGTGTGGAGCTCGTTACGAAAGCAATATGGCTCAAGATTATGTAGATACGCTCGTTGACGTGAACGTCTGACCGCTCGGGCGATACTGAGATTCAACTGTGTTCCTGCATCTTATCTTTGTCGGTTTAAACTGAATCGATCTCTCAATTAGCGTGTCATACAATATATTTGCGGAGTCATATTTCCTGGCTCTATATATCTCAAATTCCTCTATTTCTTTCTTTTTTGCATATGTACAATTTTTCAATATTCAAGTTGTAATTGGTATAATTATGGTTATTATTTATTAGGTGTTGGCCATAACTGGATGATTTGTTACTAAATTTTCTTGTTGGTGGGTGTTCTTTAAATTGTCCGTAAAATGGTCGTCCGGTTTGGCCTATATAATAGCATGGGTAATCGTTACATGTAATTTTATATATATGCCTGTTCGTTGTTGCACATCAATGTTTTAATGGGATTGGTGTTCAGAATCCTTTCAATTTTGTAGGCAGTTCTGTAGGTAACGATTACGTTCTGTTTGGCTAACGCGTTTTTTAAAGTATAGTTGAGTAAGCTACCGTATTCGCACGATACATATTTCACTTTATTGAGGATGTCTGAAGGCGGAGATCTGAGTTTGGATTTATGTTTAGCGACTAGTTTGTCAATTAAATTGGGATTATATCCGTTAGCTGCCGCGATGTATTTAATGATACGTAGTTCATTGTTATTGTCTACATCTGTCATTGGTATAGATAGTAATCGGTGGACGAAGCTATTGTAAGCTGCGTGTTTCTGTTCTGGTGGATGGTGTGGAGTTACATGGACCAATATTCGTCGTCCTGTATATTTTAATTTTTAAATCATCGGATCTTGTTATTGTGAGATCTAGGTAATTTAACTTACGTTCGATTTTATATTCTCTAGTAAATGATAAATTATGGTGCATGAGATTCATGTATGTCCATAGGAGATTCAATAAAATTGTCTTTTCTGCCGATAAAACAGAATAATGGTATCATCCACATATCTATGGTAAGTTATATGTAATGTCTGTATGGATTTGTATCAACTAAGTAAGAAGGAATTCTCTATATGATTAAGAAAATTCTCAAATAAGATGCCAGATAACGATGAACCCATGGCTAGGCCATCACTTTGTAAATAAAAATCACTATTGAATTCTAAATAATTTTGATTTAGTATAGTTCGAATGAGATGGATTTAATACCGTAACATCGGAATCAGGAAGGACAGAAAATTCCTTGAGAATAGTCTCCAATAAGTCGATAGTTTGAATAACGGGTACATTTGTGTATAAATTCACTGTCATATGAAGCCAATTTGTAGGAAGATTCTATTTCTATTGTCTTAAGTTCCTCAATGAGTCCTACGCTGCTCTGTAAGCTGTGGTTATTTTCAAAGCAGTAATGTTTCCTTATTAATGTATCAAGTAATTGTGAGATGTTATAACTTGGAGCAGAAGTGAAGTTTACGAACGGTCTGATAGGTAAATCAGTTTTATGTATTTTTGGTAAGCCCTTAAGTTTTGGAGCATGTGGGTTGATCTTTGAGTGAAATATTTCCTTTTAGATAACAATGTATTGGTATCGCTCAAAGCTTTGTTGACTAACTTACTATATGTTTGCGTAGTTATAATAATTCAATACTTTGTTGATGTTATTTAGTAGGAAGAAATAATTTTGAACTTTGTTGTTATAGTCGGTCCGAACCATTAACACATTAGCATCCCCATTATCGGCTTTAGTCAATATTGAGTTAGAGGGGTTCAATTTGTTTAATTCCTGTTAATGCTCGTTTGTCAATATTATAATTATAACTATTACTGTTGCCATTTCCTCTATCTGATTTTGTGCATTTAAAAAAGTTTTTCAATTGATTATTTACGGCTACTCTAGCGGTGGTTTGTGATTCAGTAGTGGGTAACATTTTTATTGCAGCTTCTGCATTAATGATTTCTGTTAAAATGTCTCCTAAATTGTTTCTTGCTGGATTAAAGTTTAAGCCCTTATTAAGTTCGCAAATTTCTTCTTTAGTAAAACCGACGTTAGTTTTATTAACGACACATGGATGGAATACATGGTCGCATTCAATTTTAATGAATCTTAATGGGGTGCTGTATTAGTTGGTTAATTTTGTTATGATGGGTGAATTTCATTTTGGAAATTACGCTGTCAATATGCATCTGAATAGATGAAAAATGTATGTTGGGTTTGTAAAGGATGTAAACAATTGAGTAGTTCTATATGCTTTTGTATAGTAATTTGGTCAGATAATCTTTTTTTTTTAATAATTTTGTTTGTTTTAGGTAGGGGAAACTGTTGTACCTTGGATCATACAATCATTAAAACTTTTTTTTTTGAAATTTACATTTAAAAAACAAACAAAAATAACACCATTATTAGGGGCTATATCTTTAGTACAAGATCGTAGAACTTCACCTAATTAATTATACATATTTTTTAATTAAAAAATAAATGCATTTGTACTTGTGATCCATGGTACAACACCATCTTGTACCTTGGATCGGGAACAAAAAGTACCTTGAATTTGAAGAGGATAGCTTAAAAAAAACACACATAATAGAAAGAAAAATATTTATTGCATGTTATTAAAACACTTGTTACATGTCTAAGTCCAACCAAATAAAATTAAGTTATATAAACTTAGTTAATCTGTGACAATAATTAAGTTTTATAATTATTGCACTTTTTCTTAACGCCTATTACACTTTTAAGTCTAACTTAATATTATAAAGATACAAAAAACTAAAAAATGTTTAAGAAACTTAATGCTAACCTACTTAACGTTATAAGTGGCGAAATCCACTTTGATCCACATCTGTCCCGATGTCCTCTGCGACCCACTGCAAATTGTTGGCTTTGGTAGTTTTATCAGAATGTCCTCTTCAGTTGACTTCATGTTAAACTTGCTACTTGAGCCGATGCGCTGGAAAAACTTTACTTTAAATTGAAAACCACACATATCTATCTTGAGAGGCAATTTGTCCTACATAATATTCTTTCGATCCTCTTTTTTTTATATCAAAACCTACTAAGATGTAATCTCCATTACAAAAAGTAGGCCTCCCCAACTGAAGCTCCTCCTGAGTCTCTGCAAGCTCTTCATTCAAAATTTGATGCAAAGCAGAGAGGTCATTTCCATGATCTTCCTCATCGTGGGGAACCGGATCATCAATATCAGATTCACTATCCTATTCAATCTTTCTGCATAGATTTTGTTTCTTCTTTGGATGTTTTGTAGATTTGTTCATTTGACTTTTTTTTAACCTTGTTCTTATCTTTTTCTCTTTTTATTTCTTCTTTCTCAGGGGTATCTGTAGTAATTTTGCTTCTTCCTGGTTTTCCTCCTCGTCGAGCTGTTTTCCTTGGAAGTCGATGGTTAGCAGTAGTCATGGTCATGGTCTTCCTGATTGGTTACCTGATTCGCCTCTATTGTGTCAACCTCATCGGATCTATTTTAGCACTCTTCCGTGGGGTTATCCATTGGGTTTGGTCTATTTCTTCATCTGAGAAGACATCCCAGTTGAATAGGAAGATATCAAAAAACTTGAATAGGAATTTGAAAAAACTTCAAACCCGCTAACTATATTTTTGGACATAATACTTTTGAATAAATCTGCCCCGATAACATCCTTTACCATGGATCAGTGATTCAAGGTAAAAGATGTTGCTCTGATCCTAGGTACAAGAGGTTACACTTTTATGTTCAATATTAGATTGATTTTTCTAGGTTAGGTTTGAAGTTGAATGAAATATATCAAAGAAAGAAAGAAAGAAACTTTATTTCTCCAATGAAATGTTAACATAAGACAATACAATATGCAATAATATTACCAATATATTGATACAGAAACATAAGCAAATTGTATTAGAGCCTTTAATTACTTATCGCAATGCATGGCCTTGACCTGATAATTCCACACACTACAAGAAAGTAAAACAATACTCACTACATACAATCTACAATAATATTCATTATTTGCTATATTTTTAACCTACACATACACATCCATATCGTACACACTCATACACATATTTCCCGATAGATTAATAGTTACAAAAATATTTAAGAGAAAAAAAGAAAAACCTCCAAGGCATCGCCTGTTTGGAGGTATGTTTATTATACATTCTTGAATAAAAACGGCTTTTCAAAACAGTACAAAATTAAGATAAAAAAGGGATTTATATAATTTTAATATACGGTACTCTTATATATGTAAAAGTAAAAACTCCGCTTGCAAAATTCAAATTATTTATACAGATTATGACAATACATATAAAAATTTCAGTACATAGTTTATAAATTAAATGTTGGAGCCATTTTCTTAATATTTTGACAGACATGGCAAACCTCCTATAAACTGGATTTTTGCTTTCATATTGCAACTGCATTTAAACAACTAATTATACCACTCACACTCTCCACATACATCACGCACTTTAACGGTGGACAGCATCTTCACAAAATGTATATAGTACTGTGTACACAAAGCTAATAATACTCAGACTAACAACCCAAGAAATCTACAAATAATTAAGATAGGATATATAATTCTTTTCTTTAGTCATTAAACTTAAACATCATCTGTCCTCTATTGAAAAAAGCCAAACCTTCAGGTACTTTAAACAAACTATAAATGAATTTTGATTTCTTATGTTTGAAGGCAATACATTAAACATTCGTGGTGTTAAATAAAAAAACATTTTGGTAATAAAAGTATTTGATGGCTTTGGTACAGGTAAATCTTCTGAATTTCGTAATCTCAGTTTGTATTCATTTGTTAGCTTGAAGTTTTTACTTCTCATAAAGAATAATTTTAGTACTTTAAATGCATACATATACCTCAGTGGCAATATTTGTAATTGTTTAAATAAGGGATAGCTTGACTCAGTTCTATTTCGTTTTAAAATCATCCTTATGAAGTGCTTCTGAGAGGTAATGATGGTTTTCAAATTTGAAATGTATGTCCCCACCCAGCATGATATTGCATAATCTATTCTACTGTTAACTAAAGAATAATATAACATTTTTAAAAGATCTTTGTCACTAATAGTTGTTCTTAAAAGTAAAAGATTCTTAACACGTTATTCATTTTTTGTTTTAATTTTGTGATATGTGTTTTCCAAACCATACTGCTTGCTGCTAAAAAAACCTGTAAATTCGAGGTACTTGAGTAATTTTTGTTTCATAATTTTTTCAATTATTTTTGCGAAAGACGATAACAGTGATATTGGTCTGTAATTACTACAAAAACGTTTAGAATCTTTTTTATGAATCGGTTTAACTACAGCCTCTTTTAATTTTTCTGGAAACTCTCCCGATGTGAAACTAAGATTTATAATATAAAGTAAGGCCTTCGTTATTTTACTATATATGTCCTTTATGCAAACTGAACTTATTCCATCAAGACCTGGTGAAGTGCCCGATTTTAGGGAAGTAACTGCCAATATAAGGTCGTTAAGCGTTGCCGGTGTCAAAAACATTGAATTTGTACTACATTGACGTTTAAAACAGTTTTTGAAATCCATACTTTCAAAATTAATTGGTTTATTTGTTTTATTTACAAGTTCTCCAGCAATAGATAAAAAGTAATTATTAAATTCCTTTGCAACCATTGCAGGGTCATTTACCATGGTATTGCCAATTTCTAGATTTATTACACAATCATTGATTTTTTTCCTGTCCAGTAATACTCCATGTTTTTTTAGAGTTATCCCTGTGATTTTTAAACAGTTCTGTATAGTAATTATTTTTGTTAACTCTAATATCGCTTTGAAGTTTATTTCTGTACTCTTTAAATTGGTCTACCTTGTTTTTGTTATTAGGATTTTTTTTTAATAGCTTTTAATAAATTATTTCTAAATTTAATTCGCTTACAAATTTCTAAATCAATCCACGGTTTTAATTTAACAATTCCTAACGTTGTATTCTTTATTTCTTTTCTACATTTTAAAATTATAGAACTTAATATCTCATAATATATGTCAAAAGCACAAGATGTATTTGTTTGGTTATAAACATTACTCCAGTCTGCTATCTCTAGAGCACTAATCAGCTGTTCTTTGTTAATGCGATAAGATACCTTCGTGACCTTGTTCGACGGCGCAGGAGGAGCCCCTACTTTCATGCTCACAGCTGTCATGTAGTGGTCCGTAACACAACTGTCAATTACCGCTGCATCTAAACTTAATTTATTTTGGTTTTTAATTTTGACTATGACATGATCAATACATGTTTTTTAATTCTCAGTAACCCGAGTAGGTTCATTTATTATTCATTCCATTCCATTATTAGCCAAAATTAATTTGTAATCATCAATAATAGAATTTTCTTCTAAAATGTTTATATTCATATCACCCATCATTAGCCAATTTTGATATCATTTAATATTAGTTTCCATTAAATAAGAATTTAATTCATCGGTGAATATTGCACATGGATATTGGTGCCTTCTATATATAGCTATCATATTTACTTGACTTTCTAATACTTTAAAAGCGATCATTAATGCATCTGCTGATTTAAAATTCAGTGGCTTTGAATCAATTAAAGTAATACTATTATGTATAAAAATCGCTATTCCCCCTGCTCTGTACTCTTCATTAGTTTCAGTATATAGAAAATAATTTGCTATTTGATAAAACTGCGCCTCATTTTCTTGTATCCAAATTTTCCGAAAATATAATAATTTTTGGCATATAAAGTAAAACTGATAACTCAGCAAGGTAATGCTCGAAGTTTGCCCTCATACTTGTAATATAATTAGTAATGTGAATAAAAACTAGTATAAGCAAATAGTAGGGATTTCTTAAGTAAATGCTACGTTTTGTGTGAATAAACACACTAACACTTGTTAGGGGTAGTAAGTTCTAGAGTTTTCCCGGATGAGTAGTAAATGCTTAAAAAATGGTGTGAATAAAACTTTTGAAGTAGATTGTTCTGTAGCATATGCTTCGATATTTTCAAGCCTGGTCTGGGGCATGCTAGACTTTTTCCTAGCATTTACCACCTGTCTGCTCAGTCCACAGTTTGTTGTTGATCATGGCTGAGTTTATGCCTATTCGTCATCGTAAAATTTATTCTGTTCGCTCTGGAATAAACAAACGTAATTGTAAAGAACTGTTAAGGATTAACAGTGAGAGTGTTGATTTCCTTGCGGCACAGTTTCTTGAAGAAAGTGATACTCGTGGCGGTGGTATTTCCAGAAGACAGCAAATGGAAATATTTCTGAGGTTTGTGGGTGATCCTGGCTTTCAGTCTGGTGTAGCTCAGGATGTGGGTGTACATCGTACTACTGCTAACAAGACTATAAGGTACGTGATGAGTAGAGTAGTTGAACAATCACATAATTGGATACGGTTTCCAACTACAGCTGAAGATATGACCGAGGCTAAAGTTTTGTGGCAGAGACATTTTTGTTTGCCGTCTGTAATTGGTGCCCTTGATTGTACTCAAATTGAGATACAAAAGCCTGGACTGCACGGTGATGAGTATATTAATTTGTAGAAAAGGATATCCTAGTATAAATGTCCAGGCAACATGCAATGCATTGGAACAGTTTACAAGTATTAGTGCAGAGTGGCCCGGCAGTGTTCACGACGGCAGAGTGTGGAGGAATAGTCATGTCAGAGACATTGTGTCACAGTATGGTGGAGCAGTTTGTCTTTTATGAGATTCAGGATACGGTTTATCGCCGTGGTTGATTACACCGTTCAAGCCTGCACGAACGCATCAAGAACGAGAGTTCAATCTAATCCATGCTAGAGAAAGGGTTATAATAGAAAGGTGTTTTGGCCAGGTAAAAAGGAGATTCCCAATCCTGCGAAACTGTGTTAGAGTTGCATTAAACAACATTCCACAAGTGGTAGTCAGTTGCGCTGTGCTACACAACATTGCCAAGCATCTAAAGGATGACTTTGAGTATGGGGATCTTGATAGCGTCCCAAATGAAGATGACCAACCTAGGGTGGTTCGTTATGGAAATCCCGACACAACATTAAGAGGCAAAGACAAGCGTGCCAATATGATGGCGTATTTGAATATTCAATGAGGAAATTGTTTTTGTGAAATTGAACGTAGTAACGTTTTCATGCAAGCACCTACTTGCACACAATTTTGTATATTTTTTTAAAATTTTTATTTTTGGGATATGGGTTTTGTTTATTTACTGAATAAAATCATGTTATTTTATATACTAGTTTTTATTCACACTGTTAGGATTAGATACATATTAGAATAAAAATATAATAATTAGGAAAATATTTAAGTAGAAGCTATACATGAAACCCAGAATAGTGACAAGTATTGTGAAATAAATAAGAAAATGATGAAATGCTTGCCTTGCATGGGCAACCTACTTCGCAAGCCAGGTCAAAGAGATATAAGCGGCGAGTCAAGAGAAAGGGGGGATCAATCGATCAACTGCGGGAGCGAGCACGTCAGAGGGAACGTTCGAGGCCGGAGCGAGGATCAGCCGTTGAAGCGGTCAGACAAGGGAGCGAAGGTTCTATTTGCGAGTTGGAGCTACCAATAAACTCAAGAGTGTCAAGCTGTAGTAGCGGCTTTACAAATTACAGAAAGGGTGAGCAAATAGACAACTTATCAAAGCTTGTAGTCATATATATATATATATATATATATATATATATATATATATATTAAATTCATTTTCTTTAAATAGCTGGAACTATTCTGGGTTTATCTTTTAAATATATGCAATATAGATTTTAATTGTTATCTTAATATTTGAATGGATCAGGGAAACATGTTATATAGTTTAAACTTACATTGTATGCTATAAATGTAAAAGAATATAAAGAAAAGCATTTATTAACTCGTAAACTGAACCACTGATTGCAAAGAACCCAATCCTACCATTACTGAATTATTTCAAATTACAAGTTTGATTACAATGGTAAGAATTATAATCCTAAGAATCCTACATTATTACAATCCAAAGGAAAATACAACTTATGTAGCTTACAATTAATTACAAAGTGTATAGAGTATGGCAATCATCAACAGTTACATCAGTTTGAGTAGACTTTTCAACGGTTTGCTTCTTCATGGTTTCCAACAATATAGTTTCCTTCTCCAGTTTGTATTGTTGCAACAAAACAATCCTTTGCAACTGCGGTGTGGACAGGTCTTTAGTTTCATCTGCTTCATGATTCGACACAATTTTTTTACCTTTTTCTGATCTTATTTTTGTGGTGGTCTGCATCAGATTTAGTTTTCATCGGCTTCTTTGTTTCTTGGCTCTTCGGTTCTTCATTTTTATTTGGTTTCCCTTCAGTTTCTGTATTCGGCAAACTTTCTTGGATGTCATCACTGGTTGGTTGCTGAACTGGGGGTCCGGCACTTGTGCCAACTGAAATATTATGGAATACTGGGTTATCATCTTCTATTAACTCCAAGAATGTTTTTGCCCACGGTTGTAGTTTTATTTTCCTGTTTCCCGTCACTTTTACGTCAGTCTTCTTCTTGACGGTAGACTTCACATTGTTCAATGCTTTTATTAGTTGGCCTACAGTAACTTGTTTCCCCAATGCACCACAGTAGTCTAAATGTAAGCTTTCCCAAGCTTCTTTCTTAGCATTCATCACAGCAGGGGTTTTTGATTTGATAAGTAAGACAATGTGATCCGAAAGGAGACGTACAGAGTGCGATAATGTTTTTCTATTTTATTAAAATCATTGTCAGATTCTTCTGATGATGAATACATCTTCTAGCACGTGGTTGAACAGAGTGAGAGAGGGATATGCCGCCGATGTGGAGTAGACTGAAAGGTAGTGGAGGGGAGAACGTGTCGTGACAGGAACGTTAAAACCTAGCATTTACTTGGTCTAGCATGTACTACCCCGCGAGTAAGTGCTTGGGGTTTTCCGGATTCTACTAGACTTGCCCTAGTATTTTATATAAATCTTCATTCCCACTGATTTGACCAAATACTTACTAGACCTAGCATATGCTTGTTAGAAAGTGCTAGTTTTTATTCACATGACTTATTGGTGTACAATAATTAGGTTAGGGCTTTGACTTAAAAAAACTATGTTTTTAGTGCTACCCATATAAAAACTACAGCAATACTAAATTAGTCTTAGAGTAAATTAAATACATAAGCAACATATATAGCCTAAATACATTAATATATACACTACATTCATAAACTGTACATACATATAAATAAAATTGAAAAAGAGACACATAAATAGCAATAGGCCTAAGCTTAATACATTATAATAGAGGTTACCTTGAAATGTAGAGCTAGATTTTATCAAGGTGAGTGAGACTCTATTAATCTTAGAGTAAATTAAATACATAAGCAACACATATAGCCAAAAATACATTAATACATACAGTACATTTATAAACTGTGCATACATACAAATAAATTTCAAAAAAGACACATATACAGAGGTTACCTTGAAATATAGAGCTAGATTTTATCAAGGTCAGCCCGATATTTAACAATAGTCACAGGTCCATTATCCTCTTTCCTCAGAAAGATTCTTCCACCACAACCACTTGTAACCAAGCCTCTTCCTCTCCTCCCTCGCCAAAGCCAGTAGACTCCTCCTCGCGGGGGTGAGTGACTCGTTCACATAAACAGTGCCGTCCGATGGTAGGCCTACGTGTCTGGTTGAAAAAACCCTCTTTGCTCGTCTCTTGGTCAGCAAGGTATCAGCATCTATTCTTCGCACAAATTTTATAATAATTCCAGGATGGTCTTTATAATTAGGCTTCTTTCCTAGAGTGTGGCAAGCATCTATCATGGAATCATGGATATCCATGCCCAGAGGGCTTTTCCTACATCCTTCACTGTCTGGATAACATCGTTGTTTCCAACTGGCATTCCCTGTATCTCTACACAATTCCTCCTTGAATATTGTTCAGATTCATCCAGCCTTTCTTCCAGCAGATTAATCTTTTCTTTTAAAGCCTTATTTTCTGCCGTTAGGTTATCAATTCTCTCTGGGTACTGCAAGATCTTTTTAGTCTGATTTTTTAATGCAACCGTGTTTTCGTCAAGATTTTCGTTCATAGCTTCGTAGGACTTGTTAAATTCTTTAATAGAGCTTTTATGTTCGCTAGATAGGTGATGAATAGCTTTATATACAGCTTCTAACGTTAGCTTACCGTCAGTTGCCTCCGCTTGAAACGACATACTACGACGTCTAGCCTCACTGCTTGGTTCACATCTCCACACAAGTCCCGTGAAAATCCTTTTCACAGTCACAGCAGGAAGTTTTAAATTGTTTGCTAGCAGCGTTGCCAATTAGCGGGTAATTACCCGATTTTCGGATAATTTTGACACTAGCGGGTAATTGGGAGGGTAATGAAGAAAAACCGGGTAAAAAGCGGGTAATCCGGCGACAGTGAAACAGTAAACAAAAATCTTAGGAGTAATATGTCCGGAGTTTTCTCTTTGGAAATATTGCCTAGTTCCTATTGACATCTTCTTTGTAGTTGCTCCTTTTGGCGCGTTTACCAAGCTTGGTGTCTTGGTCTTGGCAGCTTGGCACTAGTTGAGTCGAGTTTGCTTGCTAGAGAAAGAGAAAATAGTGGGAGTGGGTTAAGTTTCCCGTTATTTTAACCTTCTTGTTTTGTCCATGCTGACGAATAATAAGTTGTTAAGTGAAATAAAGTTTATTTTTCCTCTAGTGGAACTAGTAACTGACATTAGGGTAAATGTTCTGAACAACTGTTAATACAATATTCTTGAATTCTACCATACCATTTTTTTGTTTTTTTTAAAGAGTGTTATATTTAACAACATTTAACCTGTAGTAAAACGAATTATTTGTCAACGGTATTTTTTAACTTATATTCAGCAGATTAGGTCTTTTAGTGTGAGTTGTATTTTTATGTCATTGTATTTATAAATAAAATTATAGATTGATATATTAATTGTTCAGTATAAATAAGTAAGTTTCGGGAAGATCAGGTTAGATTATTGCTATATGTTGGTAGGAGGAAGTATTTTCCCCCACCTGTAGTTAACTAGAAGTGTTATAACAAAAATTGTTCTTTAATAACTTAACACAAATTTATATTAGAATATTTTTTATATCTCTGTAATTAAAACTTAATTGGCATAGATAGTATAATTTGTTTTAACTATTACATTAAAGGTTACTCACAGTTCCTAAAGTAAGCTATAGGTTAAATGTCCACGTAAGGTTGAAATTTTAAGTGTAACTTAATGTTTGTACACCTAAAATTTGATTTATGAATATTTAGAACTGTAAAGTATATTTTATTAAAAGTTATAAGCAAATAATGTTATAGTAGTTGTTCTGAACATTTACCAAAATAAGTTTATTTTTCAGTTAAGTGTTGTGAAAGTGGTAACTGAAATAAGTTTTATTATCTATAGACCTGACTATTGTTAAAATGGATCGATTCATAGTTCGTAAAGGCAAAGGAGAAATTAGTGGGCCCAGTACTAGTGGTATTACAAACACCTCGTGTGAAATTCAAATGGATCATGATGCAAGTCTACCTTTAAGGGGGGCAGTCCACTTCGAAAACTCCATAAGAACGCTATGTTAGCTTTGGTACACTTTTCTACTGAACCAATTAAGATAAAAAGTTGAAACTTGGCATACATTTAGTTTAGACCTTAAGACATAATCACTCGATTGGGATTTTCTTAATCTTGCTTTATTATTTTTTTTACATATTTTTTCTCTAAAACTTTAAAAAATTTATAATTTTTACCGAAAAAATTTTTTTTTAGAAAAAGTGAGGAAGATAGAAAAAAATCCAATCGAATGATTGTGCACAATGTTACCCTAAATATGTAAAAAAAATTTGAAGGCTCTAGCACCAGTAGTTTTCTATAAACATGTACCTAAGTGTCGAAAAACACGACTTTCGGAAAACGCAGAAATAGTTCGGATGCAACAGTAAATGTACACTTTTTTAAGAAACCTTTAGGTTAGGAGTTTGAAATTTGGCATACACCTTAAGGGGGTATATGTGCAAAGGGTTACCAAGTGGTCTTAAAATATCTTACTTATTTATTAATCCAAGAATATTTTTTATACATGGGCACATTCCCCTTATTATATCCTGCTATGGCATCAAACACACCTAGTTGAAGGGTTGTTAGTTCAACAAACACTCTTTTTGGAATACGACTCCAAATAACATTATTTAGAGACTCACTTGTATTTTGTGTACCACCATGTGTACACTTCGCCAACAAGATAGGGTTTGATAGGTCTCTAAAAATTGGTTTTATTTCCTGCATAATTGTGGTAGGCAGATGGGTATGTTCTGAGTGTTTGTACTCTACATTATCCTGTTGTGCTTTCTGGTACTTGCACCAAGTATCACAGTCTTTTGGGCACAGCGAATGTTCAGGGTTTTCATCAGTGGAACCTAAATGAAAATATTCCGCCCATATTGCACTCTTCATAGCTTGGACATTACTTCAACATCTAAGACCTGTCCTGTAGTGATGATTGTAGCTGTTACTACACCGTTCAAACTTGAAAACCCGCGTCTCTGCCAACTACCATCAAAAGCACATACCAAGTCACGACTGCCATCGTTTTGTTCAACTGCTTTTTCTACAGCTTGCTTCATTGTCTCTAAGCACACCATTTTTGTTACAGGCATCAACATCTTATTATACTTTGAAAATTTAGAAGGCTTAGGTAAGTTCATAATTCCAGCAAACATTTCTCCAGTTTCTTGGCCTACTCCAATACTGCGCAATGCGTACACAAATCGTACATTTATATCGTACACTTTAGGCTTCTGGTCATTTAGGCCTACATCAACAGTACTAAGATTACAGTTTCTTTCACTTATGTTTTCTCCACAATCTGCTTTAGAGCAACTCAAATTTAGTGTAAACGCTAGGCCTACTCTATTACTTACTGAAAGTTCTAGTGTGTTGTAACAATGCTTGCAAACTGCAATTTCAGAAATCACTTTTCTTACTGTATCTAAATCTAATATATCATATTTAAACTCATCTTTTGTAAATAGATAAAGTTTCTCTTTAGATGTGCTGTTCTTTCTTGGAGCACTAACTGCAACATTAGGACTAGGCCTAGGCCAACCAAACTTGTTTTTAGTCTTCTTTTTTTGGAAAGTCTTTACCCTTGGCATTTTGGTTATAGTTTTCTACCTAATTTACCTTATATTAACACTAAAAGAGGATAAAACAGCTAGCCTACACAAAAGTTAACTTTTCCCACACACGCACACACACACACACACACACACAATTCTTCACTATTTCACTTCTGCACTGATTTGTAAACAAACATCAAACATAACCACTGTAAAAAAAACACCTGTTGAAATAATACATAGAGGAATCCAGTGCCTTTACAATAACAGGTTCTTTAAACTATAATATCATAAGTAGCACTATATAAAGTGAAAAACAGCCGAATACTTTGATGCGCACTGGCACTGAGAGCGGAATTCAGGTAATGGGTGAAAAACATGTGTGCAGACCTACACTCATTATTTTTTTTAACCATCAATAAAACTGCCAAGCACAATGTATTATATATCAATTTAAAGGGGAGATTTCAGGCTTTCCAATGATATAAAAACCTAAAAATCGAAAAAAAAGAAAAAAAATCCATTTTAAAGTGGTCTGGAAGTGAGGAGGAACATCAGTCAAACTCTACAACCTTTGTTACAGCTGTTACAAAAAAAATCACCTGGGAAAGTATCAAAATCTCACTGTAAGGTAAATAAATTTAGCTTGGCTTGGTTACAAATGCCTGAATTTTCTACATGGCTAAGTAAAAGCCCGAAACAGAGACAGGGAAATGATTTGGCTCATTGTAAAATTTGTGATTTCACTCTTACAGCTCACAAGTCAGAAATTCTACGCCATTCAAAGTCAAGTAGGCATATAAATTTAAGTAAAGAATTAGCTGCCAACAAACCAATAAAAGAAATAATATCCAAAAACTTGGCTGACATTGACGTTAAAAGAGCAGAAGTTAAGCTAATTGCAGCTAACAATTTGCCCTTTAGCGTTATGGATAAGTTAATACCTTTATGTAAGAATATTTTTCCAGACTCTAAAATTGCTGGAAGATTAGCAACGAAAAGAACCAAGGCAACTGCCATAATGAAAAACTGTTTATCTGTTTCATTTTTAAACATAATAAATGAAAAGTTAAGAATTCCGTGCTCATTTTTTTCTATCATTATGGACGAGACTACTGATCAGCCCTCAATTAAACAATGTGCGTTAACAGTTATTTTTTATGATACACAGTTAAGTCAAGTAAAAACCTATTTTTTGACATGAGGTTCAGTCAAGCACAAGTGTAGTTCTATATGAAAAGTTGATAGAAAATTAGAAAGGTAAAAATATTCCACTGACAAATTATGTTGGATTCAGCTCAGATACATGAAATGTTATGGTAGGAGAGTATAATTCTGTGTTTTTTCATTTAAAAGAAATGAATCCTAATATTGTTTGCATTAAATGCTCTTGCCACAGCATTCACTTGGCTGCATCAAAAGCATGTCTTAAACTGCCTAGAAGTGTAGAGGGCTTACTTAGAAATTTAGGGTCTCATTTTAGTAGGAGTTACGGTAGGCAGAGTGCCTTAAAAGAATTTCAAGAGTTTTTCCATGTAGATATTCATAAAATATTATCTCCAGCAACAACCCGCTGGCTGTCTTTACAGCAGTGTGTTAATAGAGTAATTGAACAATATGTAATTTTAAAAGCATATTTATCTACTGCTGTTTCAAATGATCCATCATATACCTTAGACTCCATGGTCAATACCATAAATAATCCATTTACTTTAGCATATTTGGATTTCATGTCATATGTGCTTGGGCTTTTAAATGAGTTCAACCGCTTATTTCAGAGTGAATATCCTCTTCTACACTTGTTGAAAGATGAAGTTGAGAAGCTGCTCATGGACTTATGCTCTAATTATATAGAGATTAGCTACGTTAAAAAAATCCCTATAAGCCTACTTGAGATTGATCACAGCAATCCTAGGCATTTTGTTACATTAGAGGAGATCTACCTTGGAATTTCTGCTGCAGATACTGTAATTTCTCTAAAACATGATCCTAATGTGAAAACTCAAGCTTTAGAACTGTTTTATAAAACATGTTTAAATTTTTATATTGAAGTTGTTAGCCAAATCAAAAACAGGTTTGACTTTTGACATCCTATTTTTGAAATGCTGGATATTGTGCAGCCGAAGAGAGCACAGACATTTACTGTTAGGACTCTACTTCCTGTTATAAACCGATTTCCGGTACTTAAAGATTTTGTGAATCCTCAGAAACTGGATTCTGAATGGAAATCTCATTCTCTGCTAGATCACAAACAACTCTCCTTAAATGAATAGAAACCTGCATCAGAATATTGGGAAAAGGTAATTGAGATAAGGACCGCTTCAGGAGATCCTGTATTTCCAAACCTGCAGACAATCATCAGATTTTTATTAATATTACCTTTTTCTAATGTCTCAGTTGAGAGAGTGTTCAGTGAGCTAAAAAATTGCAAAACAGTCCACCGAAATAAATTGAAAACATCAACTGTAGTTGCTTGATGGCCACAAGAGAAGGAATTCAAAATAATAATGGTTGTGTTGAATTTGAGCCTACAAAGAAAATGCTTAAAACTAACATATGGAATGATTTAGTTTGAACTAGATCATATTTTAAAATGTACATATTGTAAATAAATATTTAACTTGTAATAAGCATGCTCTATAGTCTATAATAAGAACTAAAAAATAGTTGTGACTTTTAAATACTTTAAACTTTATAAATTGTAATACTGTGAATGTGAACATTTATTTTATATTAATGTGAGAACTTATGTGTAACGAAAATATTGGCAACTGATCTCTATCCAAATTTAATTCTTCCTTTGTGATTTGAGAGGATGGAACTACATATAGGCCACTAAAGATAATTTCAATTTTTGACATTCACACTTTAATATAATTTTTATAGTTAATTATGATCATACTAAGCAATTTTTATTTATTCTATTCATTATAAGGAATATAATCAAACTTGAAACATAAATCATAATAATTTATTAGGTAGGCTACAATGATTTTGGAAGGAATTGAGGTTATTTTAGAGTATCCAACTATAACAGAAATAAGCTCGTTTACTGTTGTAACTATACTTTCACTATTGTAAGTTAACATAATATAAATTATATTAGTTTTGTAATTTTTCCATTTCCAACTCTTCGATTCTATAACAGCTTTTACTAATAACCTGATAATGTTAAAATTAAAATTTGCTGTCAAATATGCGGGGGGGGAAATAGCCGGAACACACAATACGGCTGATGAAATGAATGAAAAAACGACTGATGGAACACACAATACATCAGACTCCAAGCAGAGATAGAAAGAGGTGTCACTAAAATGTGTGCAGTTAAAGTGAAAGCTAGTGTGGGATGTGACCCAATTTGGAATTGAGAATTGTCGATTTACTTAAATTTGAAATCCTTTATAACTACACATTTTTTCTTTTATATATTTACAAATACAAAAATTCAATCTTGAACACTACATTCTATAATTTCAATATTATTTCATGCTATTGATTAAGTATTTGATTTATTTATGAAATGAAAAGAATACATTAAAATAAATAACACTAATCTATTTACATAAAATATTTTTAATTTAAGTAAAAAAATTTCACTTACCTTGAAGGGAAAAGAGCAAAATTAAGGATATCCCAAAATGGAGGCACCGCCAAATAATTCCTTCGATTGACATTTCGGTTCATTTAAGGCAATTCTTCAAGGACTCCTCTCTTCGTGAACATACTGGCTGCTGACATAATCTGCATCCGGATTTCTTAAAAACAACCTGAAAGGCGGAAAGTATATTAAAAAGAGTTAAGAATAAAATTCTTAACATAAATGTAATAAATTTTACTTGAATTTTTAATAAAGTAACAAATTTGGACGCTCCTTCAAGTGTAGACATTTTAACTGAATGTCAACGACACTGATCAAATTAAAGTTATGTAAAACTATTGCTTTATAATGAACAAAGCAAAAAAATATTTAAACATTTATACATATACAATATTTTAAGACCGCTTTCTAGTTATAGTCACAGAAATATCGCATTTGAAATTTGCCTAGTCGGCACATTCATTGACTCACGGCTTATATTTACCGTTATAATGATTTTTTACAAGGGACAATAATTGTTGGTCACATAGTTTTACACGATTTACAAGTACAGTACTTAATATCTTTCGGTATCGAATTTATTTTAGAACATTTAAATTTGGTTACAATTTTTTTTGAAATTTTTAAAATTTCAACTTTTTGTTGAACTACAGATGTGTAACTTCTTAAGGCCGATTACGGCTAATGTAAAAGTTTTTAATATTTTTCCCAAGAGTTATGAATAGTTTAATAGTGAGTTTAATCCTAATGTATAAAATTTAAAAAATCGCAACGTTAGACATTACAGTATATCTAAAGTACGCTTTTCAAAGAGTTATGTTAAGATACATTATCTGTTCAGCTCTATGTATTCCTTACGATAAAAAAAAAGAAAAATTCATAATTTTGAAATAAAAAAAATCTATGTGTCACACCATTTCGATTATGGATCTGTTGTAATATGATGTGGTCAATAAATATTGATTCTTGACAAAAATTCTTAAAAACTATAAATGAGCTTATAGTTTGAGATTTTTAACAGTGTCGAGAGAACTTAGAACACAAGTACAATTTAAGCTGATACAGATGAAGTATGTTGACGCAGGAATATTACTCTAAACACTTTTTTTTTTAAATTATGACTTTTATATTTTAAGAAGACTGTCTTACCAAACCAAGGTTTGTTTATAACCAATTTATTTTATAAACGTTTTAACAATATCAACAGTGTTGGAAAGTTTGTAAATGTCTCTATATGATTTTTTGATAGACAATTTGTACAGTAGAATGATTGGGGGGGGGGGAGTGACCCCATTGATAGCCAATCTAGCATATATAAATCATTCTACCATATTCATTTGTGCCATTGAATTTGTCAATTCATTTCCCAAAATTTGGGGTAAGTTATTAGATAGAATACCTTTGGGACCTTAGTAACATTTTAAACCTACAGTTAACTAACTGGGGTCCAATCTGGGAAACTCAAAATCTAAGATTTGAGGAACCTCTAAGGTTTGCGAACCCCTAATTTTGTGGGGTCAATAAAAAGAAATCTACATTCATTATCACATAAATGATATTGTGTGAAATGTTTTTTAAATATATGTTTTTTTAATAAATAGTGAATTGTGAATAAAATAAAATTATAAAAGTTTATATACTTCTTAAGGTAATATACTAGAGCAGACAGACAGAGAAGAATGTTCTCAAATTAATTAAGATCCTAATATTGCTTTCGACTGTAAGGGTACAGGAAACTTTAAAAAATAGGAGATTAATGAAAGTTAGTAAGCACCAGAAAATTTTCTCCTTTTTTAAACAATTTTATAAGTATATTATGCTTTGATAGTGAAACTATATACATTGTGTAGAGAGGGTGGAAGAATCATTTTGCTTAGAAATTTGTATCAGGTTTTTATATTCGACTTTTTTAAACATAGTTTTCTTTTCTATCATGCCGAATAAAAGTTTTTCAATATCTATTTCGCACTAGTTTAAATTGTAGATAATTTGATATCTGACAACTTTTTCGCGAAATTGTTTGCCAAATAAAATACTGGCCTACAAGTTATTTTTATAAAAACAGAAAAACCACCGATTTTACTACAGTTACTTAATAATTATTTACGGTTTTGCACATATTTATGTAACTGCCGAACTACGAACGGATTATTATTAGGGTAAACCTACTAGTGAATGACAGTTAAGACAAGTTTAAACTTTGAAAATTTGTCTTGCTGAAACCAGATGTTGGAAGATGCAAGTTGTATAGTTTGGTTTGAAATTTTATTGTGATTATTAATAATATAGTAACATTTTTTTTTACTATTAAATTTATTTTTTCATTGATTTATTATTACACTATATTAAAAATAAAAAAAATAAATAAAAAAAAATAAATAAAAAATAAATTTAAAAAAAATCACTAGCTCTCAGTATTTTTGATAATTCCGAATATTTTTCAAAAACATTTTACTATAATGTAATTTAAAGTGCCGACTGGTGGGTTTGTACGACTTTTATACTTTTCTTACAACCAGACTATACGAGACTATAATTATATAAATTGTGTACGTTGTCGATATAAAAATTCTAACTACACAACTTCAACGTGGATTGAAAAGATAAGGTTGAATTTAATCTAAATACATTGAAAACGTCAATAGCTTTCGTCTAATATAAGACCATCTTGGGAGTCGTGTCCTAGAAACATGTACAACTTATTTCCTTGCGAAGCGTCAGAGAGAGCTTTAATGGTAACTGGGACTTTGACGTAGTCCAATACATTACTTGCGTTATTGAATTACTGTAAGAGCTGAATTTAGTTTATTTTTGAGTAGAGGGGTATGATGAGGAATTGTTGTATTATATTTTCCCTAGAATTCATAATATTAGAATGATATTATAAAATAAAAATTCTTACTATGCATCACTTTCATGAAACTCTTATTAGCTGTTGAAAACAAAAATGAATACTTGTCAATTAGCTTGTCAAATAAAACAGTACCCACATTTATAATTGATGTACCTATTTTAATTTTGCTATTCCTACCACATTCAGGGTTAATTTTTGACACTGTCATACATTAGATTTCTCAGTGTCATTGACTGATAAATATAACTTTTGTGTTAAAATCACTGAAAAAATAAATTTAATAGTAAAAAAATGTGTTGTTACTATATTATTAATAATCACAATAAAATTTCCAACCAAACTATACTACTTGCATCTTCCAACATCATCTGGTTTCCAGCAAGACAAATTTTCAAAGTTTAAACTTGTCTTAACTGTCATTCACTAGTAGGTTTACCCTAATAATAATCCGTTCGTAGTTCGGCAGTTACATAAATATGTGCAAAACCGTAAATAATTATTAAGTAACTGTAGTAAAATCGGTGGTTTTTCTGTTTTTATAAAAATAACTTGTAGGCCAGTATTTTATTTGGCAAACAAAGTTGTCAGATATCAAATTATCTACAATTTAAGCTAGTGCGAAATAGATATTGAAAAACGTTTATTCGGCATGATAGAAAAGAAAACTGTTTAAAAAAGTCGAATATAAAAACCTAATACAAATTTCTAAGCAAAATGATTCTTCCACCCTCTCTACATAATGTATATAGTTTCACTATCAAAGAATATACTTATAATAATTTTTTTTAAAAAGGAGAAAATTTTCTGGAGCTTACTAACTTTCATTAATCTCCTATTTTTTAAAGTTTCCTGTACCCTTACAGTCGAAAGCAATATTAAGATCTTAATAAATTTGAGAACATTCTTCTACATACTTACGAAAGTTCTACCTTTTTGAAAGGTTTTTTTTATTGAGATATTACAGTACATTACAAAACAAAAACATAAATTAATAGTTTGGTAATAATGATTGTAAATAGTCAAAAATAAAATGAAGGACAAATTTTGTATCAGAATAAAATATCCAGTAGTTAATTTGAGTAAATCGTTTTACACAAACAACTTTAATAAAACGACACGTACGTTAAACCACACAGTCTATGCCAATGGTATTAATCAGTGAGATATGTCTACACCCTAACCTAACCTAACTTAACCATAAATATTGTCCCTGTTATTCATTTAAACACGTGAATTATTTAATGAAAGAACTCCAATGATTTATTACTGTACAGTATGAAAAATATCTACTGTGTTGAGGGTTTTATATTCCAAATATATTAAAAACTATATAGATTGGTTTAAAGGCAGGAGAAAACAGATAATTTTCATTGTAATATCGATAATTAATTGTGCAAATACTATTGACGTAGGGTCAGGTTATTAGAGAAGGAAGAGAGGTGTAGGGAATGTGCAGTTGTTACTGAATTAGAGGTACTCGAGCCGGGAGGCGGCTGGTAAATTATTGAAGAAGAAGGATTTTCGACTCGGGAAGAATGTGAGGCTTTAATCACGGAATGGTGGCAAGTTATAGCGCTTTTACAGTATTAGAAGTGACTTAGGGCACAACATACATCGGGGTTTTTTTTATGAACTCTATAGGGCTGCTCAGATTGTCTATGTTCCTGAAGAGTGTGTTTATTGACGCAAAGGTCTCCTCCAGTCTCGAGAATCTATCCCTTGTCGAAAGTCCTTCCTCTCCAGTGCCTCGGTTCATACGTAGGTTCGTCCTCAGGTGTTCCGTGACCGGGCATTCCAGCATCAGGTGTTGGGCTGTTTGGTGTTCTCCACAGTCGTACAACGGGCTCGCCGCAAGGTTGAACCCGTGTAACTTGGCTTTGAAAAAGCCATCCCTAGTCAGGAATTGGGACGACACCGGACCTGGTCTTAGCCACCAGTAGGAGAGTCTCCTCGAGATGGAGGGAAGCCACCAATGCGTCACTCTTCCCTTCTGTGACGCGTCCCATCTTCTTTGCCAATCCTCTAGGGTGCTCCTCCGAATGGTCTTCTTTTCCTGCTGCAGAGACTCCGGGTCGCTCTCGAGCATAGCGGTCCTCGTCGCGTATATTAGTCCTCTCTGCCTGAGTAAAAGTCGAAAGAGAGCACTCCAGCCAAGACTGGGAGGGCGTCAGCAGATGTTGTTCGGTACGCCCTCGTTATGCTAAGCAGCGCCTGACGTTGTCCTCTAACAAGGTACTTCCTTACGTCGGCGCGGCTTCCCCTATCGAACCAGGCTCCCCAGCGTAGGTCACCATGCTCTCGAAGACTCCCCGGTAACTCACTGCAGAGTTACGGAAGGGGATTCCCCACTCCTCGCCGACAAGTCTTCTGATCTTATAGAAGAGTCTCTTCGCCCGTTCCACGACATCTCTGGAATGTTTGCTAAAGGTGAGGTTCCTCTCCAAAAGCACTCCAAGATACCTCACCTCTTGCTCTACACGCACCCGTTCACCTTGGTGCGTGATTATTGGTTCTCTCCTTGGGATGTCGTGCAGCAAGACGAAGCACGTTTTTGCCGGCGAGATGGTCAACTTGATTTCCGCGCATCTCCTTTCCATTCTTCGGAGCACCCTTTCAGACGTAGACTCCAGTTCGGCTCAGATATCTGCCCCCACTAGGACGCCGACGTCGTCAGCGTACGCCACCACCTGGACTCCTGGCGGTTTCCTCACTACCATTACGCTCTCAAAAAGTAGGGGACCCAGAATGGATCTCTGTGGACAGCCCTTGTTCACTCTTCGCCTGATGGTCCAGTCTCCCGATGAGAAGACGACTTCCCTGTTGTTGAGGAAGTCACTAATTATCCTCCAGAGGTTACCTGGAACTCCCCCATCCAAGAGTCATCTCATTATGGCTGGCCACCAGGCGTTGTCAAAGGCGCCCTGGATATCAACCGCCAGGAATCCGACGTATTTGTGGGGTGCTCTTATCTCCTCTAATCTGCTGACGACTGTTGTGATGGCGTCCTCCGCAGATCTTCCTCGCATGATGCCGAACTGGGTCCCAGTTATAAGGCCTTTTTCCTCGGCGTGATGCCTCAATCTTCTCTCAACGACCCTCTCGAAAAGCTTTCCCAATGTTGGCAGAAGGGAAAGCGGTCGATATGAGCTCGCAGATGCAGGATTCCTCTCAGGTCCCTTGATAATCATCCTGAGAATTGCGATCTTCCACTGGGCAGGAAATCTGCCCATTTCGAGAAGGTCGTTGAAGGCCACGTGTATATCCTCGTGTATGGATGGCCAAGCAGCGCACCACCCCTCCACCGGTAGTCCATCGCGGCCAGGCGCCTTGACCTTCCTCAGCGAATGGAGAGTCTCTTCAAACTCCTCCTCCTCGAAAGGAGGGATGTCTTCAGTTAGATTTCGCTGGTATGCCTCCCCGACGAGTCGCCTTGTCTCGACATGGCATGGAAGGTCGTCCTCACTGGTGTCTAGCGGGAGTAACACTTCCAGTAGTGTTTTCCCTGTGTCTCGCCCTCCTGTAGTATGACTATCTCCCGTAGCAAGGGTGGCAAGCACCGTCTGCGGCTTGACTCTTCCAGCCATGATCTTGTACACGATTCCCCAGGGGTTAGCTGCATTGTCCCTTACGAAGGCTCTCCAACTCGCTCGCTTGGCGGTCCTGACCATGCGATGCATCTCCAGTCTTCTTCTCAGGAAAACGGCTTTAAGTCTGGCAACGACAGCGTCAGTCCCTCCGCGCCTCCTCAGCTCCCTCTGGAACACTCTTCGCGCCTTTAATGTAGCTTCCCTTGCGGGTGAGCTCAGAATTCCACCACCTGACGGGAGCGACTACACCCCTGGCTTTGCCAGGGACAGTTAACCTCGCCGCATCCCTCAGATCTTCCGTCAAGGCCACCACTCTTTCCTCCGGATCCTGGTCGACGTTCTGGACCCGTCTCCTCTGCTGGGTTCTATTCGACACCTCGGAGGCGAAACGCTCCCAGTTTGTTCGCCTCCAATTTAGTCTGGTGTCGGCTTGGCTATGTCTGATGTTTACCAGCAGGAATGTTCCACGTTATCAGTCGGTGGTCACTGATAACCGTGTCGTGGACGGTACAGTCTCGGCACCATCTGGCAGCGCCTCGTGTTGCCAAAGTTACGTCGATCCAGGACTCTCCCCTTGTTGAAGAGTAGGTGGCCCTCTGGGTTGGCTCATTTAAAACCTTATATATTTGTACAGAATAAGGTAGAGCATTTTATTACATGTTTGGTCTTTAGTAATTACAATTCAGCGAAATCAATAGTGGTCGTTGAAGATAATGAAGTTACTGAAGGGCTTCGAGATTTCAACCCTGATCACTTGAGAATAATTTTCGTAATTCCGAGCAGCGGTACGTTTGAAATTGTCTGGACATTGTGATTGGAGAGGTAGAGTAAACGTAATTTTTGATGGTTGATTAAACTGCTGGATCTGGGAAGTAGATGGATCGTATACATTATGGGTTTGAGGTATGAAGGGATATGTATTTTTAATTTTCGAAATTAATTGAAGAAATTCCATTTGACATTGAAGCCACTGATTGTCATCAAACTTGTCTACATGAGGCAACAAACTTTCCAATAATGAGAGTTTGTCGTTTTTTTTCTCGTGTTCTTTTTTCTGTAATGCCTGTAAAATTTTTAAGTCCACTTCATCCATTTTTTATGATGCCTTGTAGGTTGTTTTACTTTTGAAACAACTACTTCGGCTGTTCCTTCAACTGTAGTCACTGCTGGAGGTGCTGTAGGAGTACTCAGTTCTTCAATGTTGTTGTCTTCATCCGCATTGTTGTAACTTTCTTCAGTAAAACTTTCTCTTTCCTCGTAAATTTTTCACGGGAATTGTAGCTCATCGTTTAATATGTACCTTTTCTTCTTGGCGGCCTGAGAACCACTTGCTTTTGATTGTTTATAATTTTTTTGTGACCTGATAAATGCGTTTCGTAAGTGTTTCCACCTTTTCATGACTTTTTTACCTGAAAATAAAATATTTGTAAAGCTAAATAAGGAAGTAAATTGATTAAGTATAACTTGTTAACGATAATAAATGTGTTGCATTGACATTAAAATATTTTATTTTTATTTTTAGGTATTTGGCCAGAGGTTGCACATTTACCGACCTTCATTATATGTACAGAATTGGAATGTCTACAGCAAGATTGATTGCTAAAGAGGTCTGTCAAGCTCTGTGGCTAGTTTTACAAAGTGAGTCGATACCACCACCCACCAAATCAATTACAAATTTCCCTCATTGTACTGATGGGTCCATTTGTCTGTGCACGCGGCTTGCTATGGCGCGGCGGGGATGAGGGGAGTGGTTATCGCTCATTTCCAAAAACATGTGGTCCCGCGCGGCGCGCCGGTCGTAGATTATCACCTGTCTTCAATGTAGCTTCGAGTTGTTTGTAAACATCATGTTTCTATATGCACTACAAATCTTGTAAACTGTAATTTGTGTCGCGAATGGTAGACAAACATAGTTGGGTGAGCGAGCCCTACTTTTACAGAACGGCTAGTAGCGTCAGAGCCGCGCGCACAGACAAATGGTCCCATCAGTATAGGTGCGATAGATGGAAAGCACATCCGTCTCGTGTGTCCAGTGGGAAGTGGCTCTATGTTCTTCAATTATTAACCCTTTGCGATCGGCAGGCCAATAGGAGTGGCCACAACGCAGGCAGCAGCCACTCGGAATTCTTTCCGCATCAATTGGTTCCGGGGCCACGCTCCATTCTGCGTCAACTCGGCATTTTTAATGGCGGCTTACTCCCAACAGCTCGGAATTGTTTTCACTGAAAACTTGCAATGTTAGCATAGGGAACAGGCTTCTTGAACTTCACCACTTCCCTCTTCCTCTTCCTCTTCCAAATATCCATCAAGGTCATATCCCTCATCCACTTTTTCTTGAAATAAATGTTCAAACTCTGCAGCTAAATCAGTTGAATTAACATCACTTTCGTGGTCCGATCCACAACAAATCGAGATCGCCAGTATCTTCTTCATCAACAAGTAAAAAGTATCTCAATTCGTCTGATCTTAAACTACCGTCCATTATTACTTAGTTAAATAAACGGGAACTAAAACAAACATAGGCCTAACACAATTCTTACTACTAAATGTTTATACGGGATAAAAACAGTTTTAAAGTAGGCCGTACAAGTGTTTTTATAATCACCTTATTACTTAGTTAAATATACGGGAATGAAAACAAACATAGTCCAAACACAATTCTTACTAATAAATGTTTATACGGGATAAAACAGTTTTAAAGTAGGCCGTACAAGTGTTCTTATAATCACCTTATTACTTAGTTAAATATACGGGAATGAAAACAAACATAGTCCAAACACAATTCTTACTACTAAATGTTTATACGGGATAAAAACAGTTTTAAAGTAGGCCGTACAAGTGTTTTTATAATCACCTCAAATGTAGAATAAAACCAAAAACTTAAATTAATACGACAAATAATCACAAATCTCTCGAGAAATTCATAAAACACAATTAAAATCACATTAAACTGAACCAAAACAACGATGACTATGCGTGCACATGTGCAAGAACAACAGGTGTTTATTTCAAGTATTACCACCACAATTTTTACGATATAATGTTGCAAGCCTGCTGATTATTTAGTTCAATAATTCCTCACTAAATTGCAGCACTTTACAGGCATCATACCACAGTTTGAATATTACAAACGATAAAATATGTTGACGGCCAGTCCTGCTGGACGCCCGAGCGTTCGTTGGATTTCATGTTGGCCACTTGTTTGGGGGCATAGCCCCCCAGAGCCCACCTCCACCCCTGATGAGCAAGTCCTAGACTTATTTCATCAGGCTTCTGAGTTTCCCAATCTTCTTCCTTGATGTTCACTCTCCCACAATTTTCTCCTGGACCTTATCTTATGTCCGTTTTTTGGACTATGCCCAAACAAATGTCCCCTCATCCCATTTTTCATTGGGAATCATCGGCCTCCC
The DNA here is from genome assembly GCA_963513935.1 of Aphrophora alni. Taxonomy (NCBI): domain Eukaryota; kingdom Metazoa; phylum Arthropoda; class Insecta; order Hemiptera; family Aphrophoridae; genus Aphrophora; species Aphrophora alni. The sequence goes on along the minus strand of OY740773.1, from coordinate 46,426,846 downwards.
TACGTTGTCACCTCCGGTTCCCTTTCTACTCTCTCTCATTCCCTTCTCTCCTCCTTCCAATCCTCTTACACATCCTTTTAAATTCTTTGAACAATTCATCGTTACTTATGCATGTCCTTCTATCAATATTCCTATTCCACTTGTTGCACATTGCTGCCATGTCACTCCTGTCTTCTTCACCTTCTCTACACTCAAAGATAGCATGTTCTACGGTATCCAATTCTCCACAACTTTTACACTCTTCTGAATTCACTAGATTAAATTCCCACAGCTTCTTTCTGAAGTTGCCATGTCCACTGATTGCCTGGGTTACGTAATGCTCCATATCTATGTACTTGGATTTTATCCTCTCTTTTACCTCAGGCCAATATTTCTTGGTTTCACTCCCCTTCTCACTTCTGTCCCATCTCTCTTGCCATTTGGCCAACGACTCATCTCTGCACATCCTCCTTGCTTCTACTTTTGTCATACCTTGCTCCCTTCTCATATACATACTCCTTCTCTCTTCGATCTTTATATCTATAGGTAGCACTCCAGCAATTACTGGAAGTGCTACTGTTGAAATAGTCCTATATCCTTTGAGCACGTTCAGTAAGACTCTCCTCTGTATCCTAAAATTTGTTCTCTGCTCTTCATTCTTCTTTCTAATTCAACCCCCCAACTTTCACCTCCATATAATAATATCGCTTCTACAATTCCTTTATATAATATTGTCATTGCTTTCCCCTTATACCCCCAATTTGCACTAGTAAGTCTACCCACTTTTCCAAAAATCTTTGCTACCTAAATATTTAACATGCCCCTGAAATTTACAATTTTCCCCCATAACTACTCCTAGATACTTGTGTTCTTCAACGTACTCCACCGCCTCGTTTAGCATTTTTACTATTGGTTTTCTTAGCTTATTCTTTCCCCCCTTTAAATACATTAATTTGGTTTTATTTGTCGCAAAATTTAGTTTTACCCTTTTCCCTGCACCGCTGGCCGTCCGACCGCAAAGGACAACTGCTGTGGAAAAAAATCCGACTTTGTGCGCTAATGGCGGCGGCCAGTAGAGCTGGCCACGCGATCGCTGAGGAATAGCGGTAAATATCCATTCCGATCGCATAGGGTTAAGATTAGGCCTATTATTGAATTGTGTTTATGGCTGTCGCAGACAGTTCGTACCGATTTACTTTCTTGAACATTGGAAGTTATGGAAAAGACTGTGACTCTTCTTCTTTCAAAGCCACTAAACTGGCCTGTATCGTGCTTCATAATTATGTTAGAAATAGAGATGGGTACGTAGTTGAGGATGCTACGTTAATTACAGGACTTGAAAAAATCCAAGTAGCGCGCAATACAAGAGGAGGTTTGAAAGCCAACAACGTGAGAAACACTCTCTGCAGGTACTTCGTGTCAAGTGTTGGAAGCGTTCCTTGGCAGATGTCAAAGATCTGAAACCAGAAATACGTGTAACCAGAAAAACATAAGCATAACCACATACATCGTGGACAGATATGACACTGTTTTGCATAAAAAATAAATCTAATCTCACCGATTAGTATAATTATACATATAACAGGTACTATGTTTATTGAAACTTTAAAAATGTAAAATGATCTTGAAAATGATTATGATTATTTCTTTATCAAGCCTTGTTTTACACGAAGATGATGTAATTTCTCATTTCTACTTTTTAAAATTTCTAAATTTTAAAAAAGGTATCGTATTATGTTGTATAATTCATAGGTTTTCTAGTAATTCCTTAAAATTTTTGTTATATTCTAATTTATTCATTACTACTAAGACAGATCCCCTTAGCTGCTGATGATATTAAAAGATCTTTGTTTTTTTTTGTAAAAATGTTTTAGTGTCTTGTTGATCTTTATGTGTAATGTACGATGTTTTTGGTTTGTTTTTGAAATTTGGATTCTTCGCATTTGCTAGTAAATTTACGATTGCAAATAAAATAATTAATAAATTTAAGAGTAGTAAGGTCAGTTCAATAACATTATAAAATAAATAGATAACATTATTTGTACTAACCAAAGTCTTTCTTTTTGCTATCTTCCAGCTTGTCAAAGTCACTCCTAAGCTGAACACAAACTTCATGCCACGCATTCTTTGTGGCGTTTCTGTCTTTGAAAATGTCCAAGGTTTTGTCCCACAGCACAGGACTTTCTTGAACGAAATGAATTAGTAATTCATTGTCAATTATAACCCCTTTAGCCATGATAAAATAACACCAATACACCACTCTCAATGCAAACACAACATTGGTCGGCGGCAGACTGGTCGACGAGTGTGTAACCGTGCATTTAGTCACGTAGGCGGTAAAAAAACCGACGAATGTAGTGGCAGTGGTGCCGTCGGCGTTAAATAATCAGATCGTATATTTTACCGCCCAATGTGTAGGCCTACGTCGCAATACCATCCTATGCTCCTCTACTGGTACGGCGGCGGTAAAAAATCCGATAGGTAGAAAACGCAATGTGTGTTCCGGCCCTACTGTCTGATTTCAGGTTTGAGTGGTTAAAGGCGGGTCATTAGACAGAGTTGAAGTTGCTGAATAGTCGTCCCTTGATAACTATTGCAAATCTCCTTAACACCACTGATATAAAATAAATAGCTAGTGGAATTTCGTATTAGTTCAAAATACTTTATAGATGGTTAGTTTTTTCCATAATATTATACTACACGTAAACTGTAATCTTGTTTTATTTATTGTGGAACTAAATAAATAAATAAATAAAATAGATTCTTGTTCTACTATTAACACTTTATGTTATACATTCATTCTGTTTCCTGTTTTACTCGTTGCAGTTAAATATAGACGGTATAAAGTATAAAATGATAATTACGAGTATATGAGCAGCATTTAAGGAAGACGGTCCCACTCTCTTTTACTACTAATATTTTGTTTTCGTTATTTTTTTTTTGTCCGGTGGGTAACTTAAGGTTTCAAGAAATTTAAATATTTACATTATTAAGCGTTTTTGTTGAATCTACTGACAGCCATTGGTCGAGAGTACAGTTTGCATAATGTACATATTATTTTTATGTAATTAATAATTATATATTAAGCTTAATGATATTTGTAATTTTGTAAATTGAAAAGACGTTAAATCTATCTACCTTATTTAAGAAAAGTGACAAAACATGTCTCTACCTATATATTTTAACTAACATATTTAAAACAAGAATATGGCATAGGACGATTATCACAAATCGGTAGAAGTAAGATATAGTATGAAAGAGAAATAAATCTAATTTCTTGTTTGTATTGCTTCATATAAAATACGTGCACCTGCAGATTAATTCTCTTGAGTCTTCCAGTATTTGATCAAGGTCAAATATAGGGCAACCTATGTACACAAACTTTAAAATTGGAAATATTTTCCTTTGTCGTAATTTATTCTATCGTACTTTATACAACTGTATTTCACGCTGAAACGTAAGAAGAAATAATTCTCTTTTTTATATAAACTATTACTGTAAAAAGACAATTGGTTTTTTTTTTTATATATATTTGAATGTCGGTATTAGATTAATTAAACGTTAAAAAAAATATAACAGCTGTAAAAATAGAAGTGGTATTTAAATTTTGTACTTTTTAATTCTGTGTTTTATTAGATCTGTGACCAGTAGCCCCTCACTCCTAATTGGAAAGCATTAACGATATCCAACTACTGTTTCTATTTTGCTAATTCATTGTTGTACATAAATATGTGTTATGAAAGTTACACCAAGATTTAAATGAAAATATTGGGAACAAATAACATAAGTGTTATGTAAATAATAAATTATATAAACTTTTGTAAACTTATAGAATTATAAAAGGTCTTAAATTCATCTAAATGAAAACATCAAATTAGTAATAAGCTAGAAAGTGGTTCTTTCCAGACAAAAACTTCAGAACTCAGAAAACACTTCAGTAATTATTTTTCATTTCAAATGTGTTCTTGTACTCCTCGTTCAATTATTATGTTTAATATTACAAAGTATATGCTATATTTTAAGTGGGAGCTCTTTCGTTTCTATGTTAAAAAACTGCAGTATTGTTTTCAGGAATCGCCATTTTAAACCGGAAAATATAATAATCTTATACATACATTTATTTTTAAAAATAACCTCTTTTATAATTTTGATAGCTTTAGGGGTTCACTTTAGTGAGTACGGACCTGTCGATCTACACCTCAAATGTAATCTTGCATTAGATTCTTGTCTTTTATCTTTCCTGTCAGGTATCCCTTGTTCTGTTCCGACCTTGACTCAAGTATTGACTATTCGAAGGCTATTGGTTTTTATCTTATATTCTTTATTTCCTTTATAAGGCGATGATGACCAAGATGTTTAAAATGTCAAATGGTCTAGTCAAATTAGTACCTCGAATCTCTTGATCAATTATTTTAATAAGTATGACTTGCTGAGTTATTAGTGTTATGTATGTAGGCCTATTACATTTTACAGTGTTTAAACCTTTAGGTACGCTTAGTTTGTGTAGTTTCTATAGAGATAGTAAGTTGTAGATAGTTTATTTTTTCAAAGTTGGTAGGTTTTTAAAGTTATTAAATACTAAACATAAAATATAATGAATAATTTGAGTAATATAAGTAATAACTTTAATTCTGTATTACTGATATAAATACCTACTTTAAATAAAATATATTTTGTTTTGGTATGGTTTAGTGAAACCAAATGGTGTCAGCTAATATAAGGAAAACTAATAGTATGTTAGATATATTACTCAACACAAATAACCCCTCAAGTTAGTACTGGTATGAAAATCCATAGGACTAGCTGGATCTACTCCTTCTTCATCTAGTCTTGCATTAAATCCCCTCTCTTTCATCTTTCCTATCAAATCTCTCTTGACCAATCATTTTTCGCTTCCAACCCTGACATTCAAGAGGGTCTCCAATTTATGTTGTTTTTTTGTTTTTGTTTTTTTTTGATGACCGCGAAGTTTTTAGTCTTAAAAAACAACCATGTGTTCTAGTAAACTGATCGTAAATTTAGAATCAGTTATTAACTAAAGAGTAAATTAGCACTTTAAAATGATGAAAAGTCAAAATATAGAATAAATAGTCAAACAATACGTTTGAAAATTTGTAAGAACTGTAAATCATGTATCTATGGAACCATTAAATACACATAAATTTCATATGAACTAAAACATTTTAGTAGACTACGTTTAATATTAATACAGAAATTAATTTTGGAAAAACTTACCGATCCGGAAAATTGCAATTTATGATTATACTTGTAGGGTAACTGTTATGTCAACATAGAGGGAAAGGGGAAAAAAAATGTTGTGAACGTGGGAGACACGGAGCAGAGATTTTACATAAAGAATATATAAAATCTGTGACTAAATGCTTCAAAGGTTTTTCCTTCTTAAATTTACAAAATAAAAACATATTATTAAATTGGTCATTAGTTCAGTTAAGACTGACTTAATACTAAACAAAATTTCATCAATTATTTTAATCCTTCTATCAAATCTTCGCAATAACAGATTACTGTATTGTCTAAATTATTGGGATAACAGAAAAGAAATCAACAAAAGAACATGATCACCACAAATATATAAGTTACACACAGGGTGATACAAAAGACTGGAATCGTTTAAACATAAAAATAACTCTCATGATAAAAAAATTAATAATTTGAATACTGGTTGGTATTTAGGATAGAATCGCTGTTTTTGTTAACTTTATTTAAATTCAGCATCTTGGATTGAATTTTAATTATGAAACAGCATAGGTAGGTGGAAAATGTTACTAGACTGGTTTTTAATTTTGAAACGATACTGTAATCAGAGTGTAAATAAATGCCTTACTGATTTCATAACTTTTTCAAAATGCCATTTTGATTATTCAAGGATAAAATAAAGCAAAAGCTTAAAGTTTCAAATATTTATTAGTATAATGAGCTACAATTGTTTCGCCTTGCGGCATCGACGGGCTACTGAAAATTTACAGGTATAGACACTATTCAAAACATAAGTACAGGAAACTGAAATACAATAGAGAAATCGGGAAAGGTAGGAGGTGACCTAGCAGGTAGATAAAGGTTGATGAACTATGGTACGGATGGGTTTTAAAAGAGGTGACGAATTTAATACAATTTGGTCATTTAAGTTGAGAATAGGCCTAAGTGAAATAGATCTATTTATTTCTAAACATTCTAAATTATTTAATCTATTGCTTTTATTTTCTATATGTAAGAGTTTAACATTCAATTTCGGATCAAAACTATGACCCGAGTAATTGTATTAAATTCGTCACCTCTTTTAAAACCCATCCGTACCATAGTTCATCAACCTTTATCTACCTGCTAGGTCACCTCCTACCTTTCCCGATTTCTCTATTGTATTTCAGTTTCCTGTACTTATGTTTTGAATAGTGTCTATACCTGTAAATTTTCAGTAGCCCGTCGATGCCGCAAGGCGAAACAATTGTAGCTCATTATACTAATAAATATTTGAAACTTTAAGCTTTTGCTTTATTTTATCCTTGAATATGGAGTTTCAACAAGAAATATCTGCTATTACATTAAAGTTGATTATTCAAGTTGGACAAAAAAAAATTGTTTAAATTGATAGAGCCTAATCTGATAATTCGCAAATAATGTTAATGATTTATCAGCACAATTGAAATACTATCCTGAACTTCAAAGGTCTCATGCCAGGTTGAGGGATGGTATTTTAAAAGTTGCTCCAGTTTCTTCAAGGAAAGTTCGTCATTAAACGTTTTTCTTCTGATTTTACGCGGTCCGTCAACCTACTGAGTTCAAACTCCGTTTAAGAACTCGTCAGCATTCCTCCAGTGTACTAAGTATCAAAATACTGACACATATTTTGATTACGTTTCTGTTTATTTCAATTTTGTAAAACGTGCATTTACAATTACACATAATACTACAGAACATTTATTAAAAAAAGCATACAATGAAAAAGGTAATTTTACAAATTTACATAATAACTTAATAATAGAGGTTTGCAGTACTTCTAAAATTAATTCATTTTGCATCAAGAATTAATACATTTGAAACATGAATGAATATTATTAAAAATTATGTCTCTACTGAATCTACATGAAGTGCTTTTTCTCGTTGAATCGTCAAAAAAACAATTTTTTTTTTTTTTTTAAGTGAGATATTTAAATTCTGATTGCCCTTTTGTTTTTCAAATTAAAAACCCATCTAGGAATATATTTTACTTGACATCATTGTTATTTATAAAAATTAAAGTTCAATCCAAAATTCGAACTATATTATATAAGAATGCATATAATTCTGTTCGCTTAATGAACATTGATAGTTCTAAAGTTAACAATGAATTATTGTGGTAGAACCAGTAATATTGTGCCAAACTTGTAAAACTGGATCTTATAAATAAGTAACATTAATACCCATGCGTATATTATTCTTGCTATTTCCCTGTAATTAGATTATATATAATCATAATACATTGTTTGATCTTATAAACAAAACATATAAAATTAAAGCTGGAATATTAAGGGGTCCTTGTTCACCAACTCTAACTACATAATTTAATTTGAAATTGCTTTTCTCGACGTAAATTGAAAATATTATTTCTGTCCTCTCAAAGCATTTAAATTACTGTTATTGTAATACATGAAGCCGTACAAAACTTTTTTCATTTCCATAAAAAAGTATAAATATTATCGAGGGGTTTGTAACGAGGTTATTTTGTTCTTTTGATTACCTGATGAATGTATTAGTTTATTGAAAGGCTAATGGAATCACTATATGAAAGCACTATCTATAAATGACGCAATTGTATGTAAAAAAAGTTCTTTGAAATTGACAAAATCCTTCTCTCGGAATGGAACAATTTTGATTCCTTAATAAAGAGACAGCTTCCTATCAATACCATGATTACAGGTTTAGTTATGTGTTTAAAATAAGCAATTAAGGGTTTCATCAAACTAAATTTTCTGATGGGTATTTATTTCTCCTAATCACTTTACTTTTTAATCTATTGCTCCTAATCATGTATTCCTCATTCTTGTATTTCACGTTTTTTCCCGGGATTTTCCCTAATATATTGTTCCTAATCATTTTGTATCTAATATATTTTTCCTATCCTATCTTCATAAACTAAATTTCCTAATGTAAATTTACCTAATAACTTTTCCTGTTATTTTATACTAATACTAATTTTTCCTAATATATTGTTTATAATATCATATATTTTGTACATATGAATTCTGTACATACCGAATTTCCTGAAACTAAGGTAACGATTTAGGTTATATAAATAGTTCAAAATACAGAATTATCAATTTAAATTTTATATCATTCAAAATTTCTTTTTTTCTAATTTAAAAATGAAACTGCTGAAAAAGGTGGTTGGTAAAATTGAAAGTTGATACATTTATAGTTGAACAACACTCTCTACTGGAGAAAAAACATAATGGAAAAGTGTAAGTTTTAAAGAAGAGAATATAAGAGGCGTCTAGTTATTCTTCAGGTTGCTGAAGAGATCCAGATTACTAAATGATCTGACTGAGGTAGCTAAAGTAGAAGTTCTTAGATATAAAGTACAAAGAATACCCTAAAAGGAGCCATCCGCCTAATTACTTTAGATAATATTCAGTACAGTATCATCTGGATTACTAAATAAATTATCGGAATGAAAACATTTTTAAGGAGACAGTGGAAGTGAACGTTTACCACTTCATGAAACTTGTGAGAATGAGAATATTGAAGGAGGGTGTTTGTTTTTACTACTAGAACGAATTTGGAAATTCTAGATGGAAACATTTTTTTAAACATTTGTATTCTGTTAAATGAACTTGAAGAAAAATGTTAGCGAATCAGGGTTTTGCTTTACCAAGTAATTAAAAATTTCGATTTAACCAAAATAAACCAACATCAGTTTCATCAGCGACAAACCTATGGAGTGGAACTACGTTTAGTTTAGGAACGCGTTAGAGTTCCAGTACACTAAGTGTCAAAGAACTTACACATATTTTGATTATGTTTCTTTTTATTTCAAATAATTTTAATTAGGAAACATTACTACTAATCAGAAGCTGGTTCTGATCTTTACACACACAACCAAAAGTTAATAAATTTTTGTATAGAAATATCATAAAATATTACATACATTTACATTTACATGTAATACATTTACAAATACATTTACAATTGCATTCAAATACATTTACAATTGCATGTAATACTATAAAATGATTGTTTAAGAACGCAAAACAAAAGTTATTTTAGAAATATACATTATAATAAGAGGTATGTAGTCCTGTTAATACTAATTATTATTCATTTTACTTCAGCTGATATAGTATTAAATTTTCACAGCTGTTATTTTATTTCAAGAATAGTGTTGTGTAAAAAACATGAAGGAGTATTTATTATTAAACATTGTTTCGGTACTAAATCTTTCGTTTCGTGTCAAATAGCATTTAAGCTAGTGTTTCCAAGTAAGAAAGTATCAAACAAAACATCAAAAAGAAACTGAAAACATAGTCGAAACCGTCATCAGTACAGAATTGTTACAACTTTTCTATAGATCTTTGTAAACTTTCATAATAAAATCGAATGCCATTGTATTGTCCTTTTAAAGCCACCCAGCTATTTATCCGAAAACGACACATCCTACTTGGCTCTGTTTTAAAAGTTTGGTTTATGAGCGAATTAAATTGTTTGACAAAATATTGTCATTGGTTATGAAATGATTTTATTTAAACTGCTGTGTTAATGGTTAGAATGGTCGATACTGAAACTCTGAAGATGGAATCACATGACAAACAGAAATAACAACAGTGGGGCTTTTTGTTTATAAATTTATTTACAAGAGTTTCGGGTAGATTCTCAGTTTATCTTTACGGAATGTTTTAAACTTTAGATTAAAGTCGGTTGTGCATTCTTACACATAATCATTATGAAAGTATATGTATGGATTAGATTTCAGTGCTTTTGCTAATGAAATCTACTATTTTAAAAACTCCAAATACAGTTAAACATGGTTCCCATCACTATCTTATATCTTTCGATGCCAAAAGGGCTTTACAGACTATCAAGGATATGTGTTCTAAGACAACCTTAATTGGGGACCTTCTGTGTACCAAAAGAAAACTTCAACTTCAGTGTATTGACGAATCATTGTTGAATACATGGGCATAATTGTGGAATAATTGGAAAACAAGCCAACAATAAAGCAAAAGAATTGTTTTATGTCAGTTTAGCATCCTTTAAGCATCCTTTATGTCTTTTCGTCTATCAGGTGTCTTTAGTCAAACTCTGTTCTCTTGCAAACCTGAAGCTATTACGAATATTCGAAGGCTAGGTATTTCTATTTCATGATTTCTTTTTTTATAAATGATGATGAACTTTTTTGCTTTTTATCGCAAAAAAAATTGTTTAGGGAGCAACGTGTGCTCTGCTGTATTTAGGTGATAATGGACGTAATTGTTTTTAACTTCAAATAATAATAATAATTCTGTTACTATTAGGAGTTTAATTAACAAGAAAATCTCCATATCGTAATTGGTACAAGTGAATATAATTCAAATAATTACAGAATTTCATAACAATAGTGATGAAATAAAATAATCGAATCGGATGGTACAACACTAATTACTTGTAACACAGCTGTGAACATCTTAATGCTAATTTATTGTATTCGTCTGTAAACAAACATTTTTGCCTAAAAAAAACTCACAAAAAACACTGTTTAAAAAATTAAAACACATTTTTATTTTAAAGTTTTTTTAAAATTTATTGGTTGGTATTATTTTAAAGTACATGTAATGAAATTTAACAATTAAAGTTTAAATATCATATCCAGGAAAGGAGAAAATATAATCTTTTAATCTTGTATAATATTAAACGTAAACGATAAACGCAATCAAAGCTGGAGTATTACTAGTTCGTTAGAACTAGCACCGACAACATAATTTGCTTTGAAATTGCTTTTATCGTTTCATACTGAAAATATTAGTTCTGTTCTTTCAAAGCTTTTAAATGAAATAAAATGGTTTGAAATTACAGTTATTGTGCTGCACGAAGCCCTACACAAGTTATTCATTTTATAATAAAGTGGAATTATTATTGAGGTTATGTAACAGGTTTTTTCTTGTCCGCTCTTGAATAAAAGATGAATGTGTTAATTTAATTCGACTTTTTTACGCCTAATTGAACAAAATGTGGAAAGTAAAAATTAGGAAGAACAAGATTGTACATTTTTATGTATGCATATTTATTTTAGGTTTACATAACGAAATAATTCAGTTATTCTCTTTATAAATCCCTGCATATTATTATGAAACACTTCACAATTATTGAAGAAAAAACACTCATATATTAAAATAGTAATATTAGTGCGAAAAACTCCAATTTTATTAATGTGAAAATACTTTTCAACAAGGATTTAAACAAATAATAAAAAAGAAAACTTTTTTAATTTATGAGAGATAATTTTGAATCCTCATCCGATTTTGAAAATTTTGTTTTACCATTGAAAAGGTTTCACTTCTCTAATGTACAAACGGTGACTGCTTACAATAATTGCTTTCCCTCCCGCGTTGTCAATACACCTATCATTACAGTCCTCGCAGGAGGTCATTACAGTGCGTATGGGCACTGCAGTTCTGAAGTATTAAACTGGATCTATACTGTCCCATGAAGTAAAGGGTTAAATTCCTCTCATTTCTGGTCTCTCTTTACCAACTATTGTTCTCTTCCGACTTTGACGCGATTAGAATATGCGAGGACTATGGATCTTCATTTTATAATCTTTTCTTCTTTCTTTCTTTACACAGTTATGATTACCGACAGATTTTCGTTTTTAAAGAACAATATATATATATATATATATATATATATATATATATATATATATATATAGTAAAATAAGAGATTCACAGAAAAAGCTTATGTTACAATCAGTAAAATTATTTAGTTGTCATGGTTTTACATTTTTGTTTAAAGTTTTTATTTTATACTTGTTCCCTCAGAGGCTCACGTATAGTGAATACGAGTGTGGCAATCCCGAGATATTTTATTTGTTAATGACTCTCAAGATATCATGTAGTCTTGACCAACTCTTATTCACTTCCGACTCTGGCGCTATATAGTATTTGAGCCTATGTTATGCTCGTTTTAATTTTTTCCAAGGCGATAATAACCGAGAGATTTTTGCTTTAAAACCCCCAGAAAATTGTGTAATTTTGACGGTTCAATAGTCCAAACTGCGATTATTTAGATGACGTCCTAAATAACCACGCTCCATAAGAACCGTGGAGTGAAGGTAGTTGTGTTCACTCAACTCCAGGAATCTCGTGAAACTCAGGACAGACTATGAAGAAATAATCAAGTGAAACAAATTTATTAGTAGAACATTTAACTTCACAGGCTAAATAAAAGTAGGAAAATGAGGCACAGAGAAAGATGTACTAATAGGAAAAGCAAGTGTCGTAACTCCCTGTTGCACTCAATCAAACCAGATAAAACGAGGACTAAATTAAAAAAATATGTTAAAGCAACATCATATCTGTGCTGCTTTATGATTACTAGCCATGGAAAGCAATTAACGTCAGGAAAATATGTGGTAACTGGATTGAAAACATGGAACTTTATTAAGTCCGACGAAATTGTTATAACTCTTTCGCGAGATCATGAACAGGATTACGACTTTGTAACCCTGTAATCAGAACAGACTGGACTCTACCACACAATACAGGAAACAATAATCAAATTAACGCATGCACAGCGATATTAAAATTAGGATAAATGAAACTGTACTGTATTAAAACTCTGCACTGAAATCCCGTGCAACAATTGGCGTGTAAAGTTGTATTAGGATTCCAGTGTTTAACACATATAAGATTACTTCAGTATACAGTATCTCAGTTTTATTTATCATTTTATAAAAAATTTATTACAATTTTTTTTCCTTCAACCAAAAACCGATATCTTTTGAATCGTAAGTTGAAATTTTCCATGCTACTTGATGATATAGAGACCTAATCTGAGAAAATTATCAACAGATTCCCTTTATTCATTTGAAAATGGCGGCATTTAAAATGTTTATCATTGAACATTTCGAAAACTCTTAAGTTTTTAAAAAATGTACAAGAGATAAAAAGTGTCCTTTGTTAACGACATATATATTTAATGTCTACAATACCCAAAATTAACAAAAAATAAAAAAAATTAATGACTTCTGCAATTTTTATTTCATTCTGAAGTGTTTGACGTAAAAATAACCTATAAAAATTTATTTGAAAAATGAGACAAAATCATTTTTTAAATTTTTAATACAACAAAAAACATTACTGAATATAATTTTAAAAGAAATACAAATTGCATTAACAATGTTTTGTAATGCCTAATCAATTTACAAAAGTAAAACGAAATAATGCCCTCTTATAAAATACAGTATATTAAAATGTGATTTTAGAATTATTTTAAAGTCATTTTCACTTTATAGGTTGGCAAAACTAACAGTTGATCAACAATTACATTCTGCACGTTGAATATGTTATAATACAATATCATAAAAAATCAGGCACTGGTGACTGAGAGGTTTTACCTTTAAACAACAACAAGAGAAAAAATTGCTCTAAATTCCAATTATTCATTTTGTAGATTATAAACGTCATACTGAAAATACTCGTCAGGGGCTCACTTTAGTGCGTACGGATATTGCAATTCCAAGGTACTCTTGCTGGATCTACTTTTCATCATTTAGTGTTGGGTTAGACCCCTCTTTTTCATCTTCGGCAAAAGGTCTCTCTTGACGAAGTTTTATTTTCTTCCTTATTTTTCCGACCCTGAAGCTATTAGAGTATTCAAGGTTGGATTAGAGTCTTTATATTTATTCTGTTCATATACGAGTATTCGGTTTTTATAAAGCGATGATGGCCGAGAGGTTTGGTTTGTCGCTTTAAAATAAAAAGGAAAAATTGTTTTAAATCTAATAGATCACGGTTACAATAGAATAAGAAATGGTCAGGAGAAACTTTACATGAAAGATAAAAGAGAGGGATGTACACCAAGACTAGAAGAATAAAGATGTAGATCTAACAAGAGTACCTCGGGATTGTCACAACCGTACTAACTATTTTTTATTTATCAGAATTAAAACCTTTACGATATTTACAGGGTTAAAAAAAAATCCATAATATTATTTAATTTCATGTTACGATGTTTCGTTCTCTGAGATTTCCTCTAAAGTTTAAACAATAGTTGATTGTTTACACTTTTAATGAATTGGACTCATTGCGGTGGGAGTGATAGTTGGTTTACATTACGTATTTCAGAGATAATATACAGCAATGGGTACAACCACTGTGATTCCAATGAATTGTAAATCACAATAACAATGTAAAGAGAAACCATTCGTAAAGTATTTAACTTTTATTATTTTTCTTTGTGAGGTAGTTTTGTTCACGTGTACAGTAGCTGTTGTACCACGTTGTTGGACTAGGGCGTAGCCACATTGAGATCACAAGAATAATTCACTGGTGTACAGTAGCTGTTGTACCACGTTGTTGGACTAGGACGTAGCCACATTGAGTTCACAAGAATAATTCACTGGTGTACAGTAGCTGTTGTACCACGTTGTTGGACTAGGGCGTAACCACATTGAGATCACAAGCATAATTCACTGCATTTTTGAAACAACTAAGGAGCGTGGTCTACTGTTTATAGTTACTAGTTATCTAAGTTTCAATAACTAGGTTAAAGTATAACTTCAACACAGTGGTAATTTGGTCTCGTAACACATATTTTCTTTAGGTACGTTGGAGAACTGGAAGTTGTTATATAAAACGAAGAAAATTGAGCGTGTAATGTCGAGAAATATTTTTTTTTTTTTTGCAAATGAAGATATTGATAAAATTCAAAATGAATGAATTTTTAGTGACTGTATTAACAAAATTGTAAAATTAAAATCTTGGTAGATATTTCATTGGATATTCATTACAAATATTCATTACAAATACCAGAATAAAAAAATAATTTTTACATATATATGAGCAAGGCACTGCAAAAAGGATGATGATCAACGAAAGCAAATTTTCTATTATAGCATATTTGTTTTTCTCTGCCAAAGAAATATTAAATTTCTTACACATAAAACACTGAAATTTTCATCCAACCTTTTGTGTGTATACTGTCAACTTATAAACACTATTTTTACTTATCTTAATTCTTTTTTACAAAAAATACTTAAAAACAGAAAAAAGTCACATTTTTGTCTGCAAAAATAGATGAATGTCTGGGACATTCATTTTTTTACACTGATATTTATAAGGGTTAGACATTAAATAACACACTGTATTGTTACTAAGCTTGTTTATTGAGACATTATATTGAGACAATATACATTATAATGGTTATTATAACAACATAATAAGTAGATTATACTAATTAAAGGAATACACACACACACACACACACACACACACACACATACGTGTATTGGTACCGTTGTGAGGATGTGTGTCCCCTACGACCCTTGTGAGAAAGGTGTTATAAATCGGTTTAAAGTGATTCCAGCTATATGTGGCAATTAACATATTTCATGATATTTATGAGTTGTTAGGAGTGCCAAAGTTTATTCGTTGAAATATTGTTTTTTTTTAATGTGTCCTAGACTATTTTTAGAGGGCTATAACGGTTTTGTGTTAACTGTTTTGCGAGGATATGTGTGAGACTTTGTGAGCCTTTTGTGTAAACCTTTATGAGGAGTTTAAATGTCTCACTAACTTGTAGCCCCTTAGCTGTAACAGAACCATTTCCCACATATCTAAAGCATTCGGAATAATTACAACCATCAACATTTGTGCAATGTTCGAAATTAAAAATTAAAATGTATATTCTTGTTTATTTTTTGTCATTGAACTCAAATGTTGCATTTATTTTTCGATTTGACCAACGGTTCGTCTGTTAGTCCGTCCGACGCCAACAACTTTAGACCGCTCAAATTTAACAGACTATATTCTTATGTATTTTTTGTCACTGAACTCAAATATACATTCATATTTCGGTTTGTGTAACGGTTGGTCCGTTAGTCCGTCTGTCCGACGCCAAAAAATTTATAATGACCGAATTGGACAAATTAAACGACAGATTCTCGTGTATTTTTTGTCACCAAACTCAAATATTGCATTTATATTTCGGTTTGATCAACGGTCGGTCCGTTATTCCATCTGTCCGAGCCCAACAACTTTAGAATGAGCGAATTTAACCAATTAAATTAAAATTCTTGTGTATTTTCTATTGCTAGACTTATTTTTGGAGAATGGTATGTCCGTCATCAAAATTTTATTTTCTTACAATTCATGTATTTTTTTAATTTTTTATTATTTTTTTTTTATCTAAACAAAAATATTATTTATTTTTTGAGTTCGCCAACGGTTTGACCGTTAGCTCGTCCGTCATAAAACAAATCGGGCATATTTAGATAAATACCGAACATCTGAATATATTTATATAATTTATTGCAACTGAATACACCTAATAAATAATAATGTATGTAAAAAAAGTTTTCGTGTATGACCTTATAAAAATATTATCTCCATATATTGAAATGTCAGGTATGCAATGACCTACGAGAAAATATAATGTCTTAGATCATAAATTAGCATGTTTGAAAAATAAATAATACAAATATATTGATATCGCCAGAGATTCAAAAAATGTTCAAAGTCTATCATTAATGATTTTTGAAAAGCAAGAATTTATTACCATATAAAACAAAATTAACCGAACCAAAAAGCAGGGGTTTTATTCTGCCCTAACCTACATATTGAGAATATAATTGGATTACAAACATATAAATAACTATCTGCACAGTTAGAAAATTTTAATTCCTATCATCCAATAAAATAAACAAAATCTACAAGCTAAGTAAAAAAGATAAAAAGACGTTTATGGGGGGGGGGGATAATTCACATATACACAATTATACTGAGTGTGAATTGAGGTAAATTAATTTATATAAAATATATATCAAAGAAATTAAATAAAATCATTATCAGAGTAAACCTTTTGGTGTAAATTAGAGTACATAAAATAAAAATATCGATATTGAGAAAAATATAGTCAAAAAGTAAAATTATATATTGAGTTGCAGAAAAAAAACTTTATATAAAATAGAAATATATAAAGTCTGCATTAATGAAAAAAATTAATTATAGTAATGTAAGCCTACGTTAAAATTGGTTTACCTAATAGTTTGGTTTTAATAGTTTTAATGCGAAAATAATACACATGTCATATTTATTATTTCACTACATAAATCTATACATTATAACAAACTATATTTATCCCTGTTAGTGTAATAACTCTGAGAATAGTTTCTTAGTCTCGATTGACCTACAATTCATTTTTTAGACAAACCTTCAATACTTTTAGTTTCTACAGTCTACAACTAAAACAGGTTGTCAATGAAACCTACAAATTATGAATCCAATAAGTATTTATTCGAGCTAAGGCAATAACAAATTTTTATCATTTGGTACATGAACAATTTTATTATTCTTTTGCAAACATGATTCTTAGTATATTATAAAAAATGAAACTTTATCATTGGTACATGAACAATTTATAACTTTTTTGCAAACATTATTCCTAGTATAGTAATACAAATAAAACTTAATCGTTTTGTACATGAACAATTTCAAAACTTTTTTTCAAACAAGATTCCTAGTATATTAATAAAAATGTAACTTTATCAATGGTACATGAACATTTTAAAAACTTTTTTTTCAAACAAGATTCCTAGTATATTAATAAAAATGTAACTTTATCATTGGTACATGAACATTTTAAATACTTTTTTTTTTCAAACAAGATTCCTAGTATATTAATAAAAATGTAACTTTATCATTGGTACATGAACATTTTAAAAACTTACTGGCAAACATGATTTCTATATAAGTTCATAGACCTAAATAACAAAATCATATAAGTTAACTGTCTTCAAGAAACAAATAACTTAATAATTTTGAGAACTTCTTAGAGAACACTTGTTTTTGTAGTAATAAACAAACAACTACCATTTTACTATAATACTTATACAGTTCTAATTTGATTATTTAATAAATTAAATTGGTACAGACTTCAAAAGGTCAAGAAAATTCTCAGTTATTTTAATTTGCTTTTAAGTTATCCCACAATTGTTACTTTTTTTAATTTTTTTTATTCAAATTGTAGGCCTATACACACCATTTTATTTTACTCCAACCTCTCTCTTCAAATTGCGGATATATTTTGATAAAACTGTCATAATCTTTTTTTCCCAGAGCTTTTTTACATAAAATACTTTTTTTTTTTAAATTTATTCATAATTTACAAGTCACTATCGATCCAGCTAAATTTAAAACTAGTGTTCCTTCGTATGCCTCCCCCTTTCTATTTTTTCAACTGTTTTCCTGGTGCTTCAAAATCAGAGAATTCAGATTTTGAATTGCTACCTGTGTTTTTTCTTTTGTTAAAATTGTTATTTTCTGTCTTTTCAATGTAAGAACTTTCAAATTCTAAGATGGAATTATGATTGTTCCTGGTCATAGGCCTATTTTTTTAATGTTTTCATTGGCAGTATTAACTGGAAGGTTTTCTAGAATAAAAAGCTCCGAGTTTGAGTCATCAGATTCATCAGAATCTTTGTATAATGTACACTATCGTCTACAATAGCTATTGATTTTTATTTACTAGTAGTGTCTTTCATTTCAATGTCTATTTCAGACAAAGATTTTCCTTTCATTTCTATCAATCGTCCTTGTTCTAAAGTCATTAGTATTTTGCTAATTTGTGTTTTTTGGACCATTTCTTGTGGCATGCGGTAATATTGCCTATGGACTCGTATATTGTGGCCAAGAAATTGAGATAGATTATCCAATTCATTTTCTTTTAAATTTAATACCTAGGTAAGGCATAATTTATGTATAGATTATACATAACATTAAGGTGTTAGTCTTAAAACTTAGATTTAGGTAATTCTGAAAAAAAACACATTTCTATAGTATCTTGATGAAATATATTTTTTTAAATCAACAATGACTAAATGTAATACATTCAACAGACATAATTGGCAGAAACAGTTCTAACCACTTGAGAGAAAAAAAATATTAACTTCTAAACTGAATTGTAAGGGATATTAATGACACCTCATTCTGATCTGTTAAACATATTTATTTGTCAAGTTCAAACAAATTGGGACTGTGCATGCGTTAAGGTTTTACATGCTTGTTGTCTAATTATAAGTTTCAATATCACAATAATTGAGGGTTAGGCCTAACCTTAATTACGACTATCTGCAGATTAGCAAATAAAGTTACATTGGTCCCTATAAACAGTAATTTATAATGTTTATAAACATACATATGCCTACTCTTCAAGGCAATTTTGCTTCAAGTTAAACTTTCTAAAATGAGAACATTAATCCCTCTGCGTGATGTATGACCTGTTGTATGTTATTCATACGTAACAATTATTTCCACAAAATAAAGAGAAACAATAAATAAACATCGTATTACGCATGAGCGTGGCTTTATTTCTATTCCTTTTGTTTATTACCTAACCTATTTGGAGTGATTCTTGCTTCTACCATTAATCTAATCTAAGTTATGTTTTTGTTTACCAAAAACTCCACAAATAGGTTAGGTTCTTCCAGGTTATGTTATAATGTACATTCAAATACTGATGAAGTTATATACTGTAGTTTAAAACCAATACGGGTTTAAAAATGTAAGTTAAAATGTTAAATGTTGATTCTAATTTTATTTCTACCTAGATTTTTAGTCCACTGATGCAGAAACAAACATATTTACAATTACTTTAGTAAATATTGGCTGTAATTTAATTCTCTTTTGTTTTGTTTTTTTTTTCGAATCAACTGATGAATTAGGATAAACGCATTTCTATTTAATTTGGTAAATCTTGGTTCTAATCCAATTTGTTGCAGTAATTTTATAATTAGTTGGTGCACTAAAAAATATACCCATTCGTAATTAGTTTGGTATATCTTGATTCTAATTTAATCCTCAACACGATAAACTATTTCTTTCCTTTAAGGCAACAACTGTGATTAAGTATAACGTGTCTGTCCTAAATCTCCATTCTCATCATACATAATGAAACCAATATTATGATAGCTATGAAACAAGTCGATCTTTCAGAACAGGACAAAATACTATAGGCCTAATACTGCATACAGTTAAGAATGACAATCACATCTCAAGAATTACGGAATGTAGGCATACTGAATGGTGGCTAACATATGACAAAATATATAGTAAAATGTTAATTTTATAATTTCTTTAAGATACATATTTAGAATTGCTTCCATCTTTATTGCCTTTATTATTGGTCATATTACCTTTAGATGTCATAGATTTCAATAAAAAAATTATTTCAACAAGATTTTTTTTTTAATGTGTGCTTTGGAATTAGAGATTTATTATGTTGTCTAGGCATTATGCTATTTTAAAATGTGTAAACAAAAAAATCTAGCCTAATTAACTTTTAGAACCTATAGGTCCCTACTCTACATATTTCAAATAAGAAAAATCGGCTAATTGAATCTTGTAAAAGGCAAATTAGGCCTAAGCCATAACTTAACCTTGTTTATTTAAAAACAGCCCAAGAAATTATATAGAGGTGAAGCCTAATTAAATATTTTTTCTCGTGGGCCTCAATAGAAGCATGCAATGCATAGCCTATTACAATCCTTAAATATAGGTGGCCTATGGGAACAGTTGTTTCAATTGTTCTGGGTAATGAAAAAGTTATAATTTTATGTAGCCTAGGACTTAACCCGGAATATTCTAGGCTTGTACAAAAGTAGCACATTAGGCTTGAATTGTAGTCCTATACAATTATTTTTTGTTCTAAGTTGTATAAAATGAATTTCCACAAGTTGTGAATCTTTAGGTTGTTAGTAGTTCAATAAAACATTTTATGGAAATAAAATAAACTTATCCAAAGCTTCATTGCGAATGTAGGAAGGTGCATAGAAACTAATACATTAAGTCTAATTACTAAACATAACCCTAGAAATGAAAAGACATTTGAATTAACTTTTTTATATAATGAACATAGAACATAAGTTCACCATACATTTTCCACTGCTAAACATCTTATTTCCTATTACTTGAACTCTTCCACTGTGCCAACTGCCAATCAAAACTAGGCAAGTGTGTAAAGCAAATGACTACTAGCGCTACCTAGACCTTACACATGTGAACTTCGGGTTGTCCTATACTATTCTTATGAAGCTTTTTTTAATATCGACAAAAAATATATGTATAGGTTCGGACTAGCAATCTAAAGCCATTTCTATTGAAGTCTGAAGTGACTACTTTATGAGGATATCCTCACAAGGGGGCATATCCTCACAAGAATAGAATATGACTTGTTTACAGCCTCATAACAATAGCAATACAAGTTCACACACACACACACACACACACACACACACACATATATATATATATATATATATATATATATATATATATATATATATATAGGCCTTCATAAGTACATTATGGTGTATTAAACAACAAACAACATAATAAGTAGATTATACTAATTAAAGGAATACAAATATATATAGGCCTTCATAAGTAGGCTAGTTAGCCTAATTGAAACAAGAAATCCGGAGTCAACCATTAAAAATGAAAAAAGTATAATAGCCTACTTAACATTTTCCCAAAGAATCATTTTTTTCATTTTTGAAGCCCAGATTTAGCCCTAGGTTTAGCCTGAGATTTATCCCTAGGTTTAGCCTGAGATTTAGCCCTAGGTTTAGCCTCGAAATTAGCCTTCTTGGGTTTTGGTTTAGTTTTTGGTGCAGACGTTAGGTTGTCATAATAGATTTTTGCTGTTGGTCCACAAAATTGTTTTAAATGTTGGAGATCTTTGAACTTCTCTTCTGAAATTGGTATAGGGCCTGAAAACAACCCATTATCACTGCAGCTACTTGAAAAAAAAACAAGTTAAATTCTTTTAAACACTAGGTCTACCTAAAAAAATATTTAATTAAAAAATAAAACCTTAAATTTATTTTATATGATGAGACTACATTTACGGTCACTCATAAAAGCTTCACTGGCAAAAAGATTCTGCTTTAAGATAATACAGAGATGCACCATTTAATCTCCCTAAAAAGTTTTAGCGAATTTAAACTACAACTTACTACCACAGCTCTAAAATACCAATTGTGGGCCTAAATAAAATAAAAAGGTAATACATATTTTTAATTTACCTGTTCGAAGGATGTTTGGCAGGAAACATTCCTTACTGCTGAAGTCTAGGGGCTGGTTTAATTTTGCTGAGCTGATTTCAGGTCTAATTGGTGTACAAGTCCAGGAGCCGTTGAAAGAAGACCTGTGTCCCACAAGTCTACTATGGTGTGATTTAAAAACGATTTCTCGTATTGGTCTTGTAGCGATGGGATTAGTTGCCATGTAATAGGGAGCAAGAAATGAAGTCCAATCCCTGAAGAAGGTGTAATCGACATCATGACTTGAAATGGTGAAGGCTTAATTCGAGCATTCTGTATTACATTAATCCAGTCTTCTGGTACCTCACAAGGTGACTTTTTATTAATTATTGCCATATTTCTATCACAGTCCATACAGGAATGACCACGGATTGTGAATGTGATTTTAATACTTTCAAGACGTTTCGCAATACTAACTCTGTAATGACAAAATGTAAGCACATGATAGTTTTTGTTCTGGCCACTGCATGAGTCACAATATATTTCAAGATGTTTAACTTAAGGGTCCAAAATGTAAAAAAAAAAATGATTTAACATTGTTACTACGGTACTTCCCTGGCACCTTTTGAGCTCATCTCTTCAGAATAACAATAACAAATAGCGTCCCCAGTGGATAAAATGTTAATATTAAACATGTAAAAGTTTAACTGGCGACGGTAATATACGTCATTGGTACTTATATTTGGCATGCTCAAATTCTTTTGAAAGTCCATCGTTATTGCTTCTTGAAATGGTGTCGTAGAAGAAACTTTTCTTGCTTTCTTTTTCCGGCTGTAAAAAGTTTGGGCTTTTCTCAGATGTACTTCATTTTCTACACCCAGTTTTCTCAATTCGTTCATTAATTGTAATCTACTGTATCTTCACTATCAACAGTTTGTAGTTTGGTATTAATAAGTTTGACCTCAGCTTGATATTTATCACAGGTGCTACATGTATCACTGCGTGGGTATCCAAACCCTACAATAAACTTTGAAACAAATATTTTCCGCTAGTATTCGTAAGATACAGGAATATTTTTTTTCGGCTAAATACATCTTGTGCATCTTTTTTACATTTAATGTTTCAGGCAAATAAACTTCCTTGTTTTATTAAGGCTATAAATGGCTTTTACGCTCTTTGAATGAACTTATGTGCTTAATCACAATAGCTTCAATTTCAGGAGCTATCCTGCAATGTTTATGATCGTAAATCCCCCTTTTATCAACGGGGAGCCTTCCCAGTAGTTTTTATGGCCTTTTGGATATTTTGAACCCTTTTTGCCGATACACCGTGAAGGGACAAAAAGGCTTTGTAACAAAAAGGTACCTCCACGAGGTTATCATTGTTAATTCTAACTTTGTATGTATAAACATTGCCATGGGATTTAGCGTCATCTTCATTATTCCTTGGTCTTCGATTTTTAACTTGATGAACGCTGATCAAGCCTGCCAAATACAAAGATTGCGCATTGTGAGATAACAGTCCATTAAAATCAGTAATAATTTTTCTTATATTATCCTTGGATAGAATTTGAAAACATTTTAAACGTTTGCACTCACAATCAGGTCCAGTTTCATGTGTACATAACCTCAACTTCTTCATTACAGTACTTGATCGGCCATGGCTTTTTCTCTTTTTAGTACCACAATTTACTGACATATTAACTGATTCACGATCACTATTATCACTGTCCACACTTTCACTATCGGCATTATCCATTTTCAAGCTAAAGATATAAAACACCCTTCAGAAGAACAAATACCGGTCACCAAACAATAACCTAAACCAAATCACATAACTCTCATCCTTATTGTACTGGTCGATCTGACTCTCATCCTTGTTGTAGTTTATATAGATATGTGAAAGCTTAGTTGAGACAAAACCTTCATTCTCTTTACCTAAAATACCCCCCTAACATCTTCCGCTTATCTTTAGCTATCCAATACCAACATAACCTAAAATAATAATAATAATAAATAAATAAAACACCTTCATCCTACATATATAACAAGTTAGAATTTAAATATGGGATTAAACAATATTGAGAACAGTAATCGAGGTTCATTATTATGTAAGATAATTTGTAGCTAGGCGTATAGGGTTACCACGATATCTATAGCGGACATTTATCTTTGTTCGTTCAGAACATATTCATTACGAGAATGATTTATTTAATCTACGAAAACTACTAAGTACAGCTGGTGTTCACCATACCATTTAGTAGAAGAAAAAAAAGTATCTCCCAAACACATTTAGCCCAACAATGAACTTCCTGTTTGACACAAAGAGGTAGAGACAAAAATGAATTTGTTTGAGACTGTGAGAAACGATTCTTTTCACGGTGGTTTGATACAGTTGTGAGAACATTAACGCGAATTTTAGCTAAACATTAATTAAATGGGAACGGTGACATGAAAGAATAAAGGGTTATGGGTTCTTATTATTTCAATTTTTTTAACTGGAAAAAAAACTGTATTATTATGTTTAAATGTTGATAATAACTGAAAAAAGTTATTTGATAATGATGGATGTTTATACTATTATTACGGTTTAATCGGATATTTGACTTCATATGTGTATATGAAAACTATAACAGAAAACATAAAAACACTTGCAAAATAGCCTAGATTTTTAAATGATTTATTTTCTTAGGTTATAGATTTAAATAAATAAATCACTAGAGCACTGTGGTGATTGTATATGAACAAGGAAAAACCCCAAACCATAAATTAACACAACTACACAAAACTGTATAATGCGTTTATATTACCTTATGTACATTTCGATAGTTCTCCTATCATCTTCAGAGGTAGACTAAACATTTCTAAATGTAGGCCTACATAAGGTAATATAAACGCATTATACAAATTTGTGTAGTTGTGTTATTTTGTGGTTTGGGGTTTTTCCTTGTTCATAGTTATAGATTAAGATTTAGTTTCCAACATGCCCTTAGGTTTCACACTTGATAACTAGAATTAATTTATACATTTAAAACATCGTCTATTGGGATTCATATAGCCTACACAAATGTCTTATTAAACCTGATTAATAGCAACAGAAAAACTTCTATTTCCAAAAAGTAGAATGAAAATATTTTTTTTTATTTTTTAGGTGAAAGAGAAAAACATACATACATTGAGCGAGAAAGTTTTGTTAGAGGTAAATGTTTGAATTTAAGGAGGAATGGTTTAACATTAGTAAGAAATGAGTCTGGAGACGGACCCAAACAAATTAGTGGTTGAAACTACCCCAGTTAAGCAGTAAAGTGTCTTTGGTGCACAGGTAATTGGCTATATAAGTTTTAATTAGGCCAACGGATTCACTCTGAGAAACGAGTATTTGATAGCATTAAGCACAATTTCATTGTTACAGACGATTTTATTATATATGTAAAAAAATACGACGATTATAATTAAGTCAAATCGCCTATTAGATCATTTTAAACAAATTTTCAAACGTTCTAAAAAATTATTATTGGTCGCCATGTGTATAGATACAGATACTTTCTTTTAGAAACACTTTTTGCACTTAGGACACATTCTGGAAATTCTAAAAATGCATAGGAGAGAATTCACATATAAAATGGACGACGATAATGGTTCACTAATCATTATAATTATATTCGGAATTACTAGAAAACTTTATTTTTTGTAATTTTAATTTTTCACATTTATTTTTGATAAAACCCTTTAAATTGGAATAAATTTGATAATACACTTCAAATCTTAATAATTAATAGTATTTGTTAATATTATTTAGTTAAAAAAGTGTAACATACTTTCGTCATTTTTATTGTAAATTATAAATTAACATTATTAGAATCTATTTAAATTATGATGAAATTCTGTACCTTTACATTTAATTTATGTTTAAAATAATATTAGTACCCTCTCTTCTTTTTAATGCTTATAGTAATCAGTTCAACAACGAAAAACAAATTATTTGGAAAATAGTGAAATTAAAGGTATGAGAATTGAAAATGTAGTGTTAAATCATAATTCAATTACAATTATGTTTTAATAAGATATACATAAACTTCTTAGTATCAGTAGTAATGTGGATGTGAAATAGACTACTTCTTCTATGACAGGGAACTCCTGTCTATAGAAACCCGTGTATCCCCTACTCCTTTAGGAAGGATATGTATATCCTTTACGTTACTGGTACTCTCCCAGACTTCAAACCTTTTGTGCATTATACCTTGTGAGAAGGGCCATGGACACCTCTATTAAGTTAGCCCCCCCACCAGCGCTAAAAAAGTTTTAACCATAATTAAAATTAGGTGCTAATTAGGTGCCGAAGTCCGAAATTAGGTGCTCAAACCGTTTGGCAGAAAATTAAATATATAATGGGTGGGGCTGACTTAAAATAAGCTGAACCCCCCCATATAAAAATAATACAATTAGAAAAAAAACAAATGTGTAATAATTAGGTGCTAATTAGGTGCTCTCAGAAACCGTTAAGATATATAATATACAGAATAAATTTTTTTTATATAAAAATTTACTCTTGTACGGCGATAGGCGCGACCGAAATTTATTAAAAAATACATTCAAAATTTCATTAATACTTGTGAAATATGTTTGCAAACCAAGTATGAGAGAGTACCTTTAAATCTAGAAATAAGCCTAACACCCACACCAATGAAGCCACTTCAGATAGTACACGTGGATTGTATATCACTAGAAAAAAATAAGTTTCTTAGTATAGTAGACGGTTTCTCTCGCTATGCACCGTGAGGGAAGTGCCAACGCTACAGAGATAGCGGATAAATTCATAGAATACTTTACACACTACGGTGTTCCCGAAGTAATTGTTTCAGACAATGGAACAGAATTCAATAACAAAGTAATTAAAGAAATTTTGGAACTGCACAAAATTCACTTTACTAGTACCCAATACCCACCTTCAAATGGGTTATGTGAAAGATTTCACTCAACCTTAATAGAACATGTCAAATTATTAAATAATCAAGATGAATTTAAGAATGACAATATCATTAAAAAGCAAAGTACGCAATCATAGCGTATAATAATAGTATACACTCTGTGACAAAACTGACACCATTTGAAGTACTTTATGGACACATTAATTCTAGTAACGTTTTAAACATTGACATTGAAAATCAATATGCTAATGATTATGTGATAAGTCATAAGGAATAAACTCAAAAATTATATGAAAATATTAAGGAAGCCAACCAAAAGCTTAAAGAACGTATTCAAACTCAAAGAAATTTAACCAAGGAACCGTTACCAGAAATTCCGGCTGAAGTCTACGTAAAAACTGTTAAAAAACAAGGAAAAACAAAAAACAAGTACAATAAAGAAGAAGTTTCCTCGGTAAATAAAAAAAGCGAAAACAGCAGGAGTAAAACCAAGACATTATAATACGAAAAATAAGATTCATTAAAAGACCACGAAAAATAAGTAGTCAGAAAGGTAATCCTAACTTAATTCCTGTTCCAGGACCCTCCTGTTCCTTGAGAAAGCAGCTGCCCACACAGCAGAAATCGAAGATATCTCCACCAACTTAGGAATAATTCCTATTCATTTAGAAACTGCTAAACTGAGATCATCTTATCATACATTTGTCCATCATTTTAATTTAAGAGATTTTGTTTTACAAATAAATCATGTTGAGAATTATTACAATAATGTGTTAAGTTATTTTAAAAACAACTGTAATAACTGTAATGCTAGCCTAACTGGCCGAGTAGAATTTGTAACAGACAATGGAAGTAAAATCAGAGATATTGTTAATTATTTTAAATTTATCAATCATACTAGGGATATTGTTCAGGAAAAATTAGAAATTGTTTTGTTAGAAAATACTAATAATGTAAGAAACAAAAGAGGAATAATAAATGGGCTGGGATCTGTATTAAAATTTATCACAGGTAATCTAGATGCCTATGATGAGGAAAAAAATATGATAATATATTTAGAACAAATTGGTAGTAAACAGAGAGACATAACCAATCAATTAGAATATCAATACTCTTTCAGTGAAAATATAATTATAGAATATAATAAAACATATTCAATGTTATCGA
The DNA here is from genome assembly GCA_963513935.1 of Aphrophora alni. Classification (NCBI taxonomy): domain Eukaryota; kingdom Metazoa; phylum Arthropoda; class Insecta; order Hemiptera; family Aphrophoridae; genus Aphrophora; species Aphrophora alni. The sequence goes on along the minus strand of OY740773.1, from coordinate 46,398,545 downwards.
AGAGAACTTTATTCAACTAAAAAATAAAATTGTTAATGTAAATAATAACATATAAAACATATGACATATAAATAATTTTGTGGCATTAGATAAACTCAGAAACATACTTAACCAATTGAATATTTTGTATAATATGTTATTACAGGTAGTTACATCCCTAGCTCCAAGTTTAACATGATAAAAAGAAAAACAACAATTAACAAAATTATTATTAGAAAAAAGACTTCCACACCTCTATCACATGTCTTACACTTATCCATGCATCCAAACAAAATTAGAATAGTAATATATTCCTATACCACAACCTCCAACAGATCTTCAACACTATCCATGCCCAAAAGCCAGCTTTTCAAAAGAATGAAATATTTGTTGAGGTTTGTGCAGGATTTAATATTTTCTGGAAGTTGATTATCTATTCTAGGTGCCAACACAGTAAATTTTTGAATAGATTGTCAATTTTGCTCTGGGTACTTGAGTTTTGTTACTATGTCTAAACAAGTAATCATTTCTGTACTGTAGATCTGAAAAACGTCTGCTCCTTATATAAAATATTTTCATAACCCTAAATATATATATAAATATCTAAGAGGCAATATAGATAGTTGTCGAATTAATGGCAGTGATGAAACGTTCCTCCTTTTATGCATGATCAGTCTTATAAACTTTTTTGCACTACTATCAAAGGGTTATTGCTCGTGATATATGTACCTCCCCAACAACAGATTCCTTATTCCAACCTACTATGAACCATGGAAAAATATATTTTACGCAAAAAAGACATAGGAACAATTTCCTTCAAGTAAAAAAAATACACGTAAGATTCTATTTAAATTGGACTAAAATTTCCATGACAGCCCTTCATCCAAAACCACTTCTAAATATTTACACGAATTAACTTATTCTATTACAATGCAAGAACTACACGTCATATTTCTTATTACACATTTCATGTACTTATACAGTAGAGGTGTTGTAAACCATTTTGAATCTCCTCTCAAATTAAAGTTCAAGTAACAGCTCAATACAAGCTCACCACCACCACCTTGTTTAGAAAAGTTAGTATGTTTTGAAAACCACTACCTTAGAGCATGTAGGTCAGTTTGCATAGCTGAGTACTTCCTGCAATGTGTTCCTAACGTAACACAGCAAAAGCTGGTAACATCAGCAAAAGCGTATATGTTTCCCTGCAGCTACCATTTACGTAAATTATTTACATATATAATAAACAAAATAGCTCCTAGCACTGATCCCTGAGGGACTCCGTACTTATTATTTTTCATCCCACTAAAACTTCCCAAAATTTTCACACATTGTTGTCACATCCAGAAACATACTACCACCGCTTTTCCCACAACTTATAAATTGGTAAAACCACAGCTCTTTTAAGTTTCTTAGGGAAAATAGAGACGAAACTTAAATTACATAAATATGAGAAGACATCAGAAATCAGCTCCGAGTCATCTTTTAAAGCTTATTGTATTAGTGTGAAATTATTTTATTTATTGTTTTCCTGATCATGTTTATATAAATATTCTTAGTTATTTTGAGGGGTCACGCTTAGTTTATCCATGAAATGTCATATATTTCTATATACAAAAATGTATTTATAATAAGTATGTAAATACAAAAATCGTGGCATATGTTGAAATAAACTTCAGTATTTCAGTAATATAAATGAAACTTTTTGAACATATTACTGATGATAACGATGTAGACGTTGAAACGATTTATTTTTAAGTCACACTAGGAATTAGTTGTAATTTATTCTGTGCAAATTATATTTTAAGCTTTGTTAATCACAATTTAAGTGATATATGTTTTGAATTTTATATTCAATATTTTTTTTTTCATTAAGTGATTTATCTGGGTCATGAACAAATTAAACCTAATTCATATTTGAAAAAAAATCAGCCATTGTCAGATTATCACATAGTTTGCTAATACTAATAATTATAAATGAATATTATATCTATAAATTAATTATGCATTGTATTTAAGTGATATTAATGGAGGAATGTGGCTGCTATTTTATGTTGAAATAAATGAAATGCTACATACATGAAATAGCTTTTGGCTTTGTAGTAATTAATAACAATTTTACGTTATTTTATATAATTATATAATTACTTTAAAAAACATATTAAATTATGAAAGTTTGTATTTAGTTTCTGTTGTTCTGGAACTGGGACACGTCGTGGGATTCCAATAACTGTTTAATGACTAATTCATTTAATATATATTTGAAAAAGAAAGAAAACTTTAGATATAAAAACATTCCAGCAAAAGATATTAAATGTAGGAAAGATTGAATCCTGCTGTCGTAAATCTCTTTTTAAAACTTTGACATGTCTCGATAAAAAAATACAACATAAGTTTCAAAGAGAAACAAACTTGTCATTTAAGTTTACTATTTCCTACTTATTTCTTCAGCGAATGCAAAGTGTATTTATTTAATAGTTTTACCGCACAACGTTTTATTATAAACATAAACATTTAAATAAAACGAAGATTGCTTGATGAATTACTTTAATCATTAATTACATATTAAGCGGAAGTAGCCGATTATCGAATTCTTTTCGTTTACACCTCCCGTTCAGTCATGAATTTTTTACCCTAAATTTAAAAATTTTAAAACTTGATATTCATAGAGTTCGATTTTTTGTGTGATTTTTAAAGTAGTTTTTTTTTTAACCAAACACGCCTTATGGGCCTTTTTATGTGTTCTCCATTTACATGGACATTGTGACTAATAAGGGTAAAAAAACAATTAGTTAGGTTTTGTTACTTTTATTTACAAAATGTAAAACAATGAATTACAATTACATTTTTAATTATACAAATTAAATTTTTATTTACAAAACTTAAAACAATGAATTACAATTATATTTTTAATTATACAAATTTAAATTTTAACCAAAAATGAAAAACTAGTTTGTGTGAAATTGCAAGAAGCAATTCCTGTCACTCATGAGACAAAGGTGTACATCGCACTTTGAACAGTATACATGAGTTTTCTTTGTACAACCTTTATTCTTACATCTTCTTTGTTTTTGGCAACATTAGGAAAATGTCCTATTTGGTCATATCGAATATCGTGAATCGGACGTGTTTCATCTCTTGGACTGAGACGTCTCCTCGTAGTGATTTCTTTATTTTCATCTCCAGCAGTACTAGGTCTGCCACGCTTTCTACTGGGTACTGGCTTGCCAGCATGTATAAGGCCCTCGGCTATTTCATATCTAAACATAAGTAGATCCATTATTTTACTTTTTGTAACACCCAAAAGTGTGGCTTGTTTCTTATATTCTATCCTTGCATTGGCAGCAGACAGATCCAGTGCATGGGCAATCATTCTAAGAGTCCATTTTTTGGATTTTATATGAATTCGGTATAAACTAATTAGAAAATCTAGAGTGTCAACGCCACCCATATTCTTGTTGTAGAGTTGTACCACTTCTGGCCTTGGAACATTTAAGTATTCTTTTCTTACTTTGTCCCATCGCCGACAATTGTCTGTGACTCCAATGCCAACGAAATTTGAGGCTAATATGACGGGTTTATTGTCATACCATTTGGTTACAATAACTTGTCCATCTTTACTCACTACTTCTTGCAGATAGCCTCGTTCTTTTTTACGTTTCATCTCACTGTCTGAAAGAAGTGGAGGTTTATGAAATCGGTTTACCCGAATAGTTCCAGCCGCAAAACAACTGCGGTTTTGTAACCATTGAAATAAATGGTACGTGCTAAAATAGTTGTCAAAACACAACTGATGATTAGGTTCCGTGATCCGTTTACACAGGTGCAAAACTGTTGCTGCTCCTGAACCAAATTGTGTGTAGTCGGGATCTAATTCTGTATTTTTAGCTACTTGGTAAAGAATAAAATCGTAAGTCTGGCCACTTTTTCCACACATTAAAAACAATTTAATACCATATTTGCAGGGTTTATTTTTCATATACTGCCTCACACTAAGCTGCCCTCTAAAAGGCACCATTTGTTCATCCACATTCAAAGCCGTTTCTAATTCCAATTCTTGACATCTTACATGTATCATATCAAATATTGGATGAACCTTCCAAAACTTGTCATTTAGATTCACATCTTCCAAATTATTGACAAAATGTATATTCTGCCTCAATTTATAAAAGCGGTTTACTGTCATATTATTGCCAATTAAATCGACTCTTAGTTTAGGATTCCAATAATACCTTACTCTAGGATAGCCCAGATTTCCCATTAGAATATGAATACCAAATAAAGTTTGTATCTCTTCGCCTGTCGTTGGTGAGAATGGATTACCATTTTACGGTGCATAAATATTTGTTTTTCAGCAGCTAAATTGTAAAAGCCATCTGGTATATATTTTTTAAAGAACGTGAGAAGACTTGGTAACTCGATAACGACTGAGGCTGTTGGCTCAAACCAAGTAACATTCGTTGTTTCAAATTTATCAATGTCATTCCTCCATTGTATGTCCTCTCTTTCTGTTAGTTCATTTTCTTCCCTATATTTTTTTTCTTGATTTGCTCTAGATATATTTGGAGATTCAATTATAACTTCATTTTCTAAATGAGGAAATCCATTTTCTGCAACATACCCTGTAAGATTTTCAACTTCAACAACTTCATCCCCATTCCATTCCGCTTCATTCAGAAACTCTACAAAAAATAAAAAAAATAGAATGTAGGCCTAGGTATAATACTGAAAGATATGTAGGCCTACATGACTCAACGGGATGATATAAAATACAATCTTAGCTACTATAGCGCGTACGCAGACTAAAAGTATACTCTAACTAATAAAAGGTAGCTAGTGAATCGAAAAAATAGTGAGTTTATAAAAAGCCTACCTTCAACATAATGTGCTTCGATGTCTTCATTTCCATCGTCTGACAAAAATTCTAAATCTGAGTCATCCAGATATGCAAGAATGTCATTTTCATTTATTATTTTATCCATTTTTTAATAGGTTACTCTAATTACCTCATAAAAAATAAAGACTAAAAATATCACCCAACAAAAGTTACATAACCTAAATTCAGTCACTGATCTAATGAGTCACAATGTCCATAAATATGGACAGCACTTTATAAATAAATATCTCTATAAACTACTTTCAATATATAACACAAAACTAATATTATAAGAAAACTCAAACAAAGGCATACAAATATACGTGTGACTCACTCAATTACAGGGATTGAAACACAAGGAAACCTAAATTCATAATAGTTAGTACAAATGTCACAAGAGTGCAGCACTTGCTTTATTGATAAAATAAGACATCCATGTATATGGACATTATGTTTCAAGAGACCAGGAGTTTTGTTTGTTTGTATAATAGCTTTGTTAAAGATGTCCATTTAAATGACCAGTATGACTGAATGGGTTAAAAAAAAAAAATTTAAAAGCCTTTTTTATTGCATTTTTATTTTAAAACAAAGTGTACTTTGTTCTGTATTAGACTCACCAATTTGGTAGCAATGTTCTGTAAACTTTTAGCGTTTTCGTATATTTTCTTTTAAGCTTCCTAATATCGGATGTGGGGATACCCAAATATCGGATAGAGACATAAGCCATAAAAACAATTTACGTCTTAAGAGCTTAACTAATGTTTATTATTCACTTTAAAATAAAAATACAACACCCAAATAGCCTAAATAAAGTTAAAGAAACTAAAAATATAAGAAATTATGAATAGAGTTCCATGTTCAGATGATTTAAAAAGTAGGCTATTATTTTATAAGACCATTTAAATGTATAACACCAACATATCCTTTTCAGACCCGACGTCCACATATGTGAAAAAATTAAGTGATTATTGTTTAACTGTGTTGAGATACTGTATTTAACGTGATCTACAGTAACAGTTTTCATTTCTGCCACATGGGTGCAGCAGCATAATTTGTCCACTTGTGTTGTCATTAGGTCTATATCCCATAATACCTAATGACCACCTATGGGGACAAATTAATGGCAGGTGGCATGTTTTTATGAAGAGAAACAGCATTTTCTGTTATTCATGTGATTTATTACATTAATAAGGTTATAAAACAATAGTTCTATTAATATTGGTTATTTTAGGTAATCAGTCCTAAAAAAATATGTAGTACTTTTTATGAAAACTTTAAAAAACAATTTTAGGTAATCAGTCCATAAAAAACATGAACTACTTTTTTTTGAAAACTTGAAAAACAGTTGTAGGTCCTTAAAACTTGTAGTTGTAGTCCTTAAAAAATATTTACTACTTTTTATGAAAATTTAAAAAAAACAATTCCTGTCCTTCAACACACACAAATAAATATTACACTTTACACACCGAATGCGACTTTTGCCTTTACATCCAGAATTGCGACATCTCTGAGCGTCTTTCAGATGCATTGCCTCTGGAAGATGTATGGCCGACATCACTCGTTCCTCTGGCATTGGAATGGTAACCTAGCCTCGGCGACCAACTGGCTTTTTTCTTGGTGGTTCGACGTCTTCATCACTAGAACTCTCCAAATCTTCATTTGAGGTACATGGCTACCAAAGATAAGTTGCCTTGCTACTAGCATTTTAATGTAGTGCAAGTCCATGATGTCAGATTTTGGTGTTTTTAATAATACAGTACAATCATTTTTGTATTGGAGCCAGCTATTGACATGCTGTATCAATAAAATGTTCCAAAAATCTTACAGGCCATTTCTTTTGTTTTAAGATCTATAGTGAGCAATGAGGCGGTTTAGAAGATCGACGCCGCCCATGTTTCCATTGTACTTTTGTACAATGTACGGTTGTGAAACAGTTTGATAAACTCTCTGCCTCTTAAAGTATCTATTCATTAATTGGCTGGATTCCATGAACTGTTGAAGACATGATTACTGGCTTGTTGTCCAAACATTTTAACACTAACATTTCTGAATCATCTCTCATCTTACAAACAAACAAACTTCTACCTTCTCTAACAAGCTGTTTGTTAGTTTTTAAATTTGTATTTGGAAATCTGGTAGTTAAAGCTGTACCAGTTCCAGATATTCCTTTCATTTTCAAAGCCTCAAGCAAGGCTACACCAGTAAAAAATCGATCGAAATATATTATCGTTCCCGGTGCACATGACTCACTGAGACGAAGAACTGCACGGCCACCTGCTCCCAACTTATAATTACCTTCGATTTCATTCGGCAGACTAGTAGTTTCACCTTGATATAACTTACTTCAAAATCCAGAATTATACCCCTTTGGATTCGATGTCAGAGGATTATCTTCTTGTGTATTAGCTGATTTTTCTTACACTTTTTCTCTGAGACCTTTTATTTTTTTATGTGTTTTATCTTACAGGATTTTTGCTTTTCTTTGTCAAGACTAGCTTGAATTTCTTTTTCTAAGTTGGATTTGTAAGGGGAACTGGTGACAATTGCAGCTTTCCGTCCTCTTCTAGCTTTTGACGAATTTGAAGGTAGCTTGGGCGGTGGTTTCAAAGCAAAGGGAGAAATAACTGTCTTTGAAGAAGTACTTTCTTCTGGAGTGAGACATGTAGATGTAGACGGTCTAGGTTCTGGAGTTGGTGGCACAGTTGTTTCTGTTGGTAGGCATACATTGGTCAAGGACTCTGGCTCAGACTCTTCAAGATCAATGAAGTCTGAATCCTGAATAAAGTGTCTATTAAACGGTAGAATTCCGGTTTTTTTTTAAACCAATTGCAGCGATTTGAAGAGTAGCACATTTCGCATATGCTTTACCCATCAGTTCTCCAATCTGATAACAGGTCAAGGACCTGTAAGGATTGTTGGACAGCCGTGTTTCTACCTCTTGGGAGTAGTAAGCCTTGAATGGGCTCATAAACGAGATGTCCATTGGTTGAAGTTTGTGGGAAGTATGTGGCGGCAGACACACAATAATCACTCCATTCTCTTTAGCTTTAACAATCACATTGAGGTTTCTAACTGCGTTCCGTGTCCATCTAAGTGTGGCTGGAGACCGCGTACACTTTAGCCGAATCTTGTCAGGATGGGCCAAGGAGTCGGGTTAGGACGCTAATGAACGCAGGCAACGCAAGTGAAATTAAATGTTATATTTTATTTACTGCCGAATTAAAAGATTACAGAATTATTATAATTTATAAAAAAAGACATAACGGCAAGATAGAGCCTTAATAGTGGCGAAAAAGCATACCGTTCAATTTAGCTAGCACGTGGCCGAAAATGGACTGACCTCGTCCCGTAGCGGTCTTTCTTCTCGCGGCTCTCGGAACAGACTCTCGCTCGGTTCGCTGGTTCAAGCCCTCCACTCCTCGTCTCCCCCCCCTTCTACGTCATATTGCACTGCTCAACAAAATCGCAAGTGCCAATTCATATTTTATTATTTAAAATCCCTTTCCATTACATCCTAATTTATGCTTATTATAGTTTTGGTTTGGTGGGCTCCTTGGCTGGGCCACATCAGACTAAAACCACTGGATCCTCTGGGGTCGGCCGTACATAATCAATAAAATGTTTTACCCAATCAGTAAATATGTGTGCTTGTATCCATCCCGACCTGTGGCATCTAGCAACTGTTCCTGGTGGACAACCATTCAAAAGTTCAGGCTTCATGTTTGTTCTAGGGAACACAATGAGTGGAGGTACAAATGTTCCAGCTGGGCTCATACAGGTTACAATGGTCATTAGAGCTCCTCTTTCTTGGGCAGATAAGGTTCCAACTTATTATTATTTTTTTTTTAAGCAAGGACCTTAGAGCGTCGAGTCTGGACTACAGTAATTCCAGTTTCGTCGACATTAAAATTTTTATTGGGTTTCATGTCAATTCGCTTCAACTCAGGTTCTAGTAAATCGTAAAACATTTGTACGTTTTTTTTTAAGTCTTTAGCTCTGGACAATGCCATAGATTGATGTTTTCTTAAAGAAAGAGACGGATTTCTTCTCAGGAAATTTTTTAACCACTTTTTCCCAGCGGCTCCTTTACTCTGAGCAAATGGGTGATCAATGTTATTACTTACACCCAACTGGAAAGCCAACTGCTTAATGTCTCGGACAGTAACACCAATAAACCTGTTTCCCATTGTAATGCAATATTGGACTAATTGTTTTTCTAGCTCTTCACCCAAAACCGTCTGTTCTTCAACATCTTTTGTCTTGCTATTGACATAATTTTCAAGCGTTGATTGAGGAACACCATAATATTTAGAGGTTTTTAAAAAATCCATTTTCTTTTCCTTGACAGAAATAACAGCAAGTTGCATGGACTGAAGATCCCATTTTTTCCTTTTATTCTCCGGATTCGGCATCTGTAATTAAATAGCTAGAATTAAGATAATATTAACCCTAATATCAGATATCCGATATTAGGGAACCGCTAATATCCGATATTGGGAGCCACCACGTTTCAACGTTCAAACAAACCTAACCTCAAAACCGTTGCAGTTGGATAAACTAACTCAGTCTACAATAAAACTAACGCTCTTCCTTAACGTAACTAGCACTAACGATATTTAAAATTTGAAGAGTTGTAAAGTGCCTCTTCAAAAATATTTGGAAAATGAAAAGTCACAAAAATGGTTTTATAACACGTGCTGTCCACTGCAAAGAATTGTTGGCCTCACTGTTGGATGATGGAACTAAGAGCTACAAGTTACAATATTTGCCACTTGGCTGCAGCACAAGACATAGCCAGGACCTTGGTATTCGATATTGGGCGCCTATCCGATAATCGGCTACTTCACCCTACGTAGTACGGTTAAGGTTATGTGATAGGTTAAAAAATAGGTCTTCTCTTCAGAGGTAAGTATTGGTGTGGCAATTCCGAAGTACACTTGCTGGATCTTCATCAGTCTTGGATTAGATCCCTCTCGTTCATCCTCCATATGAGGTCTCTCTCTCTCGATTAACTCAAGTTCTCTTCCAACCCTGACTCTGTTATAGAGTGACTACGACCAATTCTGAGATTTATAGCTGTATCTACACTTTTCTTACGCAGTCTTCAGTTAAATCCTTCTCTTTCAGCTTTCCAATCACATCTCTCTTGACCAACCTTTTTGCTCTTTCGACCATGACGTTACGTTCCCCCACTTTTTTTTTATAAGGCGAAGATAGCTGAGTGGCTTACTGCTTTTAAACAACAAGACAGGAATAGAGTGTTCGAGGACTAAGACGTTTCTACTTTATACTCCCCCCCCCTTAGGTGATGATTACCTCGATATTTTACGCCTTTAAACCCATAAAGAATAAATAGGTTTTCAGTTTTTCGCGGATACGTTCGTTTTACGTTCATCTGAACCCAAAAAGTGTTTAAAAAAATGTTAGTAGTTGTGTAAGTTCAGGGTTATACAACCTAAATAAGTGGACAAATTTGTGTCTGAGTGGGCTAATTTTATATCAAGTTTGAAAAAAATTTTAATTCGGAATAATTAAAAATGTCACATAACATTGTTCTACAAACCTAATTTCTCAAAAGGTTAATGTAAATTAACTTAATTTAAACTTTAATGTGGTGATTTCAAACGTAAGCGTCATTTAAGATTTTTCTATGAAATTAGAGTGTTTGTACTAAATGTTTGCACATTATATAAATATTCGTTATTTATTTATTAGTACAATTTATTTCTATTTCATAAATATTAATATAACGAATCGTTTGTCATTTTAAACTACATTGTAAATGTATTTATAGTTAAATAGATTTGTTTTATGAGATACCATAATATACTTATAAACCACTCCGTTATTTAAACCCAGATATAGCAATCATTGTTAGTTAATTTAGTGAACATTATAAACGAATAATTTATTTGTATTTTAATTAATAACGCATAGTAATAAAAAGTAAATGAATTGTGGCGTTATTTTATATATTAATAAAATAATTTTGATCTGTTACCCCCCCCCAATTAAATTTCTAAAATATTATAAGAGTGAAAAAAAAGTCAATAAAGAAGTGTTTACAAAATAACTTAAAGCTACTATAGAAATATAACTGACATCTGATATTTAGAAGTGACAACAACAATAAAGATGAAAGAGAGGTAAAACACAAAACAAGTTTGACAAAACAGTAACCCAAGGAAATAAAGATGAGACCTGCAGGAAAGGGAGAACCTAAACAATGGGCCTAACAAAGAAAGTTGAACGAATTAAAAAAATATTTGTTCATTTAAGTTGGAAGTATATTTTTTTTAATTGGTTCTATTTATTTCTAAACATTCTAAGTTATTCAATTTTCTAATGAAAATAATAAATTTGCCAGGACTATAGATAGCCAGACATCAAACATAAAATAAATAAATTGTTTGGACTTAATTAAGGATCCTCATACAGTGTACGAGGCAGAATCCCCGGTGTTAGCCGCTGAAGGTAAAATGTTTATGTTATTGTCGTTTCTATTTTTATTCTATTCGTTCATTTTATATTAAAAAGCATTATGTTGATGATCACTATTTCTGATGCCCGCAATGTATTTATGACTTAGAAATGTCGTGGACTGCATATCTTACGGATGGTTTTCCTGAGGGTAGGGCCTATTAGTAGAATTGATAGAACAGATGTGTACTCTGGGTATTTGAATTTGTCCTTCTGTTGGGCCTTGGAAGAATAATTATGATGAAGACAGTTTACCATTAAAGACTATACAAAAAAATACACCTTGGCGCAAAGTGTCCAAATGCTTTTTGTTGATTTTCAAACAACTTATATTAGCTTAAATCGATTACGTTTGTGGCGATATATGAGAGAAAAGAGAATATACATAATAAACTTATAAATTTAACAAAATCAGAGCTGAACAATCAGACTTTTACGATGATATCGAAAACAGATAAGTGTGAAATAAGGAGATGCGCCGTCTCCTACAGTATTCTATAAAATTAATTACAAACAGAACGACAGACATGAAGCGTACCTTTTTTAAATGATGACAAAATGTCATCCTGCATATTTCTCATCTTGAATCTCTGTAATGTTGTTTGGACCTATTCTTAAGATAAAGAAAATAATTGATTGTATGGCATTATCTGAATCAAAAAAGTTGAATAATTAATTTATAAATTTGAATTATTTCGAAAAAGGTATCATCTTGGAATTATGATTACGTCTAAAAATAGCCGAGAAAAATAATTTCAGAATTGAAAACCTTTCTACTAAAATTGTTTTCTTGGAAAGGATACCTTCACATATAAAAACATTTTTTCTTATGCGTCAGAGGTATGGAAATTAATTAAGAAAGAATCTAATAAATTAAGAATTTACGTAGGAAGATTTGAGAAAATTAAATTCAGTAAATAATTATCAGACAGTATTAACAACAAACGATGAGTTGTATTGTAAATTTAGAGAGGCAGACATCGTTAACAGAATTAAAATTAGAAGTTTATGAATTAAACGTGTACAGAAAACACACATATCATGGAACATTTAATGGGTTGGGCAGGACATATAACAATAAAAATACTCGTGGGATGTGCATGGTCCCGCTACAAGAACAGTATAGACAAGATTGTTAATATTTTGGATATTAAAAACTGGATTATTAGGTTCAAGATAGAGCTTTTTGTGATCTGTTGTTTGTTCTAAGCTTAACTCCAAGCTTTTAATAATAATATTATAAGTTTATATTGATTTTATAATTTTAAAAAAATCAAGAGCACCAATTTTAACTTATTCTACTTTTTTCTAGCTGATAAACGATATTATTATTTTTGCTGACCATCTCAGTCGTTTAATATTAAATTTTAAAGTTATTTTTCACCAAACAATTTTTTAGTCAAGCAAGTTTTAGTTCAGTTCGATATTTATTGAATCACCATTATTTTATCAAAATCGGTAGAGTCGATTTTTAATTTTGTTACCAGGCGACTGAAAATTAAAGATTGTGGAACCTACTGGTAAACATGTTTAAAAAAAAGGAAAACAAATTTCATTAACAAGTGCTATAATTTATTTAGCTTAAATTCTTTGAATTAAATTTGACCATTTACAAATATACTTATAACAACATTTCATATTTCTTGGTCTTTCAAAAGAAAATTTAAAAAAAATTAGATTTCAGCTTAAAAAAGAATTTTTATAAAGAATTAAAATTTTTAGATATAAAAAAGGGTCAAAATTGTGTATTACAGTTAACAAGATTTTGTATCATCAAATACTTAGTTTACTACTATATATATATAGAGAATACATTTTTAAAACTAGCTAGATCACATACCTTTTCTATTAAAAAAAAAGACAATTTTATAATATATATAAAAAAAAAATTTTATTTTTGTTTTAATCTATTGACGTCAATATGATTTTTAATTTTGAAAAATCATCCCTTTGGGGTCGTGAAGGCCGAAATATTTTGCATGCAGCCCCATCCAATATTATTTTGATTCTAAATTAGTACACATTATTTTACAGATTTAAAAAAAGAAGTGAAGACACATTATCATACAGAGTTTTGTTCCTTGAACAAAATTTGTTATTTTTCACTAAAGAATAATTTCACAACCAAAGTTCCTTTTATTAACAACTGTCATTTAAAAAAAAAAAAGTTTATATTTCCTTTTATACATATATACGTGATGATGTGGTGCACTTAGAGAATGTTGAAACTGAGTTTGAACCTGTCTGTGATTGCAATCTCGGACCAGCTTTTGCTAAGCAAAAAGCAAGTTAAAAAGAGATTTAGACAAACTCATACAGGTTGTTCGACAAGTGTTTGTAATGAAAAATGATTTTTAATTTAATTAAAATGAAAAGGAAAATTATCAGAATTACAAAATGTCCAAAAAGATTATAAATAAGTTTTTTTTATATTAATAAAGAATCTAATATATCTCGATCTTTGTTTGAGATAAAGAATTGTAACAACTGCTAGGAAATTTTAAAACAAAAGATTCTAATTAAGAAAAACATTTGACTAGTTAATTCTTTGATTTTATGACTATTTAAATTTATAATTTGATTTTGTAAATTGTTTTTTAAATGAAAGAAGGTTATTCTATTTTTACAAGACATTAGCCTTCAATAAAATTACTGAACAATCAAAAAGAAAATAATCCTAGTTAAATTATTTCTGAACAAAACATATATCAGTAATTAAAACTTAAAAATATTAACAGAGTTATAATATAGAATGGTCAAATTTTAATTTCGAATACCTGGAACTTGTTGTAAAATGCTTAGAAGCTTGACATGTGCCTGAAGGTCATTGTGAGATGAAAATTACATGTAGAAAACAAAACTCACTAAAAAAAAACTAGCGGTATTATTAAACTGTAACACTTTTTTAGAATTTAGAAGAAGAATACGGTATAATTACTGTCATGATGCACTTTTGCTATTTCGGAGTTTTCATGTTAAAAAAAAAAACTGCTGCTCTGCTGCTTAATAATATGATTTAGAAGTGACTACTATACTAGCGGTTGTCCGGGTTCGAGAGTACAGAGGGCAACGATCATGTGATTGTGGATTATGATATTCCCCGCCAGGTCTCAGCACACGGCAGTGGCATGACCCGGAGGCGATATCGGAATTAGAATGTTGATTTATCGATAAGTAAGAAGCAGATTTTATTTGTTGTCTGAAGGGCGTTACAATTTGACTAATGAAAGCTTACCTACACGAAAGTTTTGGGTTTATGAATTGAAATAGATATAAAACAAATTCAAGGAACATTCACCAAAATATGATCACAAATAAAATTCAATCATAATCTGCTCACTCGTTTTGGCCGTACTACACAGTTGATAAATAAACACCATTTTATATAACCGCTTTTTTTAGTTCAGAAAACTATAGAAACGGATTGTTTAAAAAAATTTTTTTAATAATAATAACGTAACATGGCTTTTTTTCCCCCAAAACAAAAATTATTTATACTACGTAAATGTGACAAAATATACGCCATACATTTTTTTGAGGGATAAAACCGATCGGTCATCACCTTTTTATAAAAAAAAGACTTAAAATAAAGACTCATCGAGTACCCTAATAGCTGTAGGGTAGGAAGATAACAAGAACTGGTCAAGATAGATCTCATAAAAATGAAAAAGAGGGATCTAACCCAAGACTACATGGGATACGTTTAAATACAGCTACATCATATAAATATAAAGTATTTATTTACGTTAAATATGTAATGAAGAAAGGAACAAATTGTTTTTAATTATAAAATTATTGTTTTCTAGCAATTCTAGAAAACAAATTATATGCAAATAGAGATTTAAATAATAAAATTCAATAATTCAATTAAACGTGAAAAATGAAAATATATATTGAAGAAGATACAAAATCGTATATCTGAAGACCACCGAATACTGGAGATGATATTTGTTGAAGACTAAATAAATGCCCTTCCAATCGTAACACTATCTGACAGTCAAGATATCACAAATTAAGAGAAATATATGCAAGGGTAAAATATAAAGCATTAACGCTCAAAGTTTTTAACTCTTTTAATAATATATATTACAACGAAATCAATAAGCTTTCCAGTATAATGGTCTAATATTTTAAATAGAATATAGAAATAGATACATTTGTTGGACACATGTTAAACGTTTAGTGATCGCCGACAAAGGTAAAGCGTTAGGGAAATATGTTATAAATCAGTCAGAACACCATTCACAACTTAAAAAAAAAAAAAAAAGTGAAAAACTCTTAAATTAGACCCAGAATCACTGTAGGCAATTAAGTCATAAATAACTATAATATTAGAAACTTAAGGACAATCACACAAAACTCATAAAAAGTAACGGAACAACAGTTTTCTAAACTGTCACAATTTTGAAACATTAAAATTTGATTGGCTGACAGAAAGTAGATGCTTACGTTCATTGGTTAAAGTAAATTAAAGAGAGGGAGTAAGTATTTTTATCATCGACAAAGTAAAAATTATATAGAGAAGTCTTGGAGAGAAACTCACGGCATAGGTTTGGCGAAGTAACGCCAAAAGTATTGCTAATGTAGAAATTGGTATTTCCTATAATAAGTTATAATTTCAGTTATAGTAATAGTAAAGTAATAATTGTTAAAGTATTTAACACATTAGTAATCTTCGTTGCCGTACTAAAGAGGTACATCTACAAAGTGTTGAGTGCATCGTCGTGGTAATTTGAAGTGAATTATTTTATTAATAAATCAAGTAGCACAGTGTAGTGTTTGGTGAACATCGTTAACAAGTAATAAAGTGAAAGTTCTTCACTCAATTTAAGCACTGGATTACTTACATAGGAATACAACACAAGTGGATTTGGTATTGTACTAATTATATATTTTAATTGGAAACTAAATCTCTATATTGTTAAAAATTTCACTCACTGTATTAATTATTCATTTAATTGCTCCCCCTGAGCAAATAATGTAAAATATAAAAAAACAAAAGTAATTGGATAATAAGTTCAAATAAAATTAAATATTGCATAGCTAATGTTAAAGAGTATATTTAGACTTCATCATTTAATAACTTTCCTTATATGTTGACAATCCAAGGTATGACTAATTAATTCATAATTTTGATTTGTATAATATTTCCGAAATTATAATATAATAAGTATTGTTAAAATATGCTATGACTTCTTCTGTATTTGTTTTTTTTTTTACTCATCAGAATGCCCTTATGAACGACAATGGTGGCTGTATTTATTATTGTTTACTATCCCGATTTCCAACAACTAGTAAAGAAATATAAAATTTTATGATTCACAAAAATATTTAATTTAAACTGAATGTAAACAGAAATCAATAACAATAATTTCTTTAATCAGCAGTAATTTGGGGGAAAATATTGTTACGTCACATACTTTCACTTTCTCGCATATACTTAGTAGTTACAAGCGATTACGATTTTTTTTCTCGGAAATATTCATTGATACCCTTTGTACCACCTTCAAAAAAAAGGTAATTGGAAACGCGCGGGAGACCTATTAGGGATGGTACATGTCAGTTTAAATACATATAATGTCTACACACAAAAGCTGTTTCTATGTTTTTATTGGAATAACATTTTAATTAATGCAACAAAAATTAATGGGCATTTTATCAACTACAAATTCACTCCACTTGTCAACAAAATATCAATTCACAATTAATACGGTTATAACAGAACATACATACAGATTATCTTAACAAGGCACATCTCATCCACATATAATATTAATAAATATTTAAATTCAACAAGGGACATCTCATCCATATGTATATAACGTATGTAGTACGTAATTATTGCTTTAATTTTTATTGCTAAGGAAATATTACTTTAGTTTTAATAGAACAAATAAAACACCCACACACAAAAAGGGAAATGGTTAGTCAATATTTTAACTATAGTGTATCTTAAAAAGTAAATTTTTGAAGTAAGTTTAGTTATGAAATTTTATATTTATCAAAAAAGTTTATGGCTTCTTTAAATGTTTGAAGTGGAATTGTCCATGAAGTCTCCAGTTGATGTCTGTACAGTTAACTCCTGTAGGATGACACTATTCTTGAATCTTGGCTAATTATAACTCCTGAAGCCGGTATGTTTTTAGACAATTGAGGAGCTGGGTGGAATAAGGGCACTTTTATAAAACAGTAGTTTTGAGAAAAATGAGTTTGAAAGTTTTACTTTACTTGAAAACATAGTTTTTACTATCTTGTGCTATTAAAACCCCCTAATAAACCTTGGTTAACTATTCTAATATCATTATATGTAAGTTTTACCTATTTTTTCTTGTATACTTATATTAATAAAAATAAAAATCCAAAGAAGTAAAAGTGCCTTTTTTGCCTTGAACGGGGTTAGAAATAATAAAACACTTACAAAAGTACAGTAAACACTTTTATTTAAGTCAAATTCAGTCTAAAACATCATATAATATTTTTTTAAAAAATGGTAAAAAAACTTTAAAATATTAAAGATTATTAAAGAGAAAAGCTAAATCATTGAGCTGGGACTAACCCTTCAAAAAGAAATTTCAATGAAATGTACATTACATTTCTTTCAAACCAAGCTTTACCAGTTGCGTCTAAAAACGGCATTAAATCTTCTGTCTTTCATTTTTTTTTGTCATTTACTACTACATCACTACATTGTCCATCCATTTCAGTACAAAAGAGCTCAGCGGATTTTTTAAGGACACGAAAAGGTATCGAAGCTCCCAACGCATACGAAAGACGAGCAATCACATTACCGTTTAAGTACGTTAATACACAGTACTGCTGAATCTTCCATTCTGCCCTTTTAGTAGTCGGTTTTTTGAACATGAAAGGCTCCAACATTTTGCTCCAGTTTTTTAAAATATCTCTTGCGTGTATTACTTCGAATGCACATGGATGTTGGCGACACTCTTCGAGTATTTTTACATATTCTTCACCTGTTTGTATTATTTCCTTTTTCTTCATTTTTAATGAATACACTCCAAAGTTTCTGTCACATACACAGTACGAGTGTCCTCGTACCGGGTATATGAGTTCTATAGTAACCCCTAACATATTTGACAACCAAGCCAAAAATTTTGTAACCTTAACACTTTTATTGTGGGCTCCCGTAGCATCAGAGAATAGAATGATTTTTTTTTGTTGACGGATTAATCTTTTTACTGATGTAATCATACAACATTGAGCAAACACTGTCACAGTTTTTGTCACCCTAAGTACCAGTAAAAAGCACTTGAGTTGTCATTATGGGTATGAATGTTAAAGATATAAAACCAAAGTAGTCTCTTATAAAACTGAGAATTAACAAGTTTTGGAAGAGGCCGGTTCTGCGCAAAATCGAATTCCAAGACCAATAAGGATTGCTCTGTTTTACGTTGATTTATATAGTTTCCTTTAATCTCCTTGTACTTTTCATATTTCTTTAGATGTAGATCATATTTCGCCTTACATGCATCATTGGGATTTTGGGTGAGTAAAATTTTACATTTGGAACAAAGGTCACAAACATCACTTCTCGGTTGCCTAAAAGCGTATTTTGAATTAGTTCTAAAATACCTATGGTAAGTCCCATACTTCATTTGCAAATCCTCTCCAGTTTTTTCTTTAAAATATTCCACAAAGAGCTCGTATAGTTTTTTTACATTTAGGTCTGGATTATCATAGTACAGTTTTTTGTTTTATTTAAAGAATAGTGGCTTTGCGATGATGGAATGGAGGCCCAGTGTTCTTCAATCATTTCCCAAACCATTCCCTTAATTTTATGTGGTCTGTTGCTGTGTTTGCCTCTCATATCCTTCACAATCATTTCTCCTGCATTTAACTTTTGCTGTATGATGCACACTCGCTTCACAGAAATTTGCAATAAAGATAAGAAAAAGTTCTTACACACGTCATAAGAAGTAGAGCCTACACTTATTTTATATTTCCAGCTACAGATTTTCTCCTTGCAAACCCTGTTTTCTATAACACTCCTTTTAGGTGTTGAAGGTACTTAAGAATTGACAATGATTTGGTCTTGCATATTTTTATCACCAATATCCCAGAATGATTGAAAAAATTTGTCCTGTTCAGCAATAGGTACATTTTGAAAACAGTTTTTTAGACAACACTTTTGTGTGGATTTAAATTTTTTTGCTTCTACTACAAAACCCTTTGTATTTTGATAGGACTCACCCTTGTCTTTTTTTCTTCTTGGTAACATTTCTCTTCCACAAAGACTCATTTTTTAACTTTCGATAACCTATGTTTCTTTCCTTCAACGACCGATCAGAAAGTTCAGTTGTTTCAGTATCACTAAACCAACTTTCACTTCCACTTGAACTGCTATTACTCATTTTAATGATTGATAATTACTTTAAATACATTCCAACACAAAGAATTAACTAAAAACCAGTTGATTTTAACTTTTAAGGACACCACACGACTCAACCACCTGTGTGATTCACCGGCACCGCGCGATGACTGGAAGAAGGGCACTTAAGTTTCTCCACAAAAACATTTGTAGATCAGCTGATGTTGCAGACATCAATGTAGTTCCTGCAGGATCCGATAGATGGAAGCATAAGCTATCAAATAAAGCAATCTCCGGAAAAAGGGCACTTTGGACTAAGTGCCGTTCTTCTACCCAGCTCCTCAATTATGCTTTCGTACTTTTCTTGAGTTTTCGATTGATAATTTCACATAAAAAGGTAACCTTTGTATATCATTTAGCAACATATATCGGTAGAACACCAAGTTCGCATCGATAAATTGTCATTTAAAAATGGACATATAGTGTTCGAAACGTTCATTTAGACCACATGTGTCCATGAAATTTTTATTTTGCGTAATTAAAGTGATTTTGCAGAACCTTAATTCATACGAACAAACATGGTTTTACTTTCTATAAAACAAAAATCACAATCTAATTCGTTTTACTTTCTATAAAGCAAAAATCACAGTCTAATTCGTTGTACTTTCTATAAAACAAAAATCACAGTCTAATTCGTTTTACTTTCTATAAAGCAAAAATCACAGTCTAATTCGTTTTACTTTCTATAAAGCAAAAATCACAGTCTAGTTCGTTTTACTTTCTATAAAACAAAAATCACAGTCTAATTCGTTTTACTTTCTATAAAGCAAAAATCACAGTCTAATTCACCACGCTAAACACACAACCATTTTATTGCCTTTTTTAAATATATATTTTAAATTGCAAATAAAAACCTTTTATTCGAACCCAACGTTTAGTTGAAACATTCAATTAACAAGACACAAAAAAAATGTTGTGCGAATTAAACGTAGCCTAAAGTCCTTCTGTCAAGGCAAGGTCAGTCTGATAGGCAAGGATTCCGTTATCTCGTATCTGATCTGTCCTCTGTTGGCTGTATTTTATGTTAGTCAAGTCGGGCAACAGACTGCGCGGTGTGCAACTTTCAGAGACTTATGTTGATAAAGAAGTAGAGTTTTTCTCCTTGACTTGATTTTGAATATAAATATTGCTACACCTTTGACCCCAAACGAGTGGTTTCGAAATGATATCTGTCTGTCTGTAATTTCTACAGTTGTTTAGTGCCCAATTAGTGGACCGATTTTAATTAAATTTATTGCGATGATATATTTGGCCATATTTTAAGCTCTTTTTTCCATTAACTAAAAATGGGTGGTAAACACTCAAAATTACGATTTTCACAGTCAGCTCAAATGATTTTAACATATTTTGCTAGAGTTTACCTTCAAAGCCCTAAAGTAAATTTATGGCCATATAATCAAAATATCATTTCGGTAGTAAACAACTAACAAGAAAATACACACAAAGTAGTCTATGTTATAAGACATATTTTTTAATAATTGAATCTACCGTTGTTCAAATTAACTTTTAAAGTAAAAGGAAATTTTGGTTTAGAAATAATTGTCAAAAACAAAATTAACAGCGGTTATTAAAAACTTGATTTCATACAAAACGATTAACTTTTTTTTTTCGCGTATATGTAGAACTAAGGGAGATAGACACGTATAGTATTATTGATTTTATGTATAAGTGTAAGAAAGTAATTGTAACAGGATGACCCTAAAATAAGATTGATACATGCAAAATTTAGGCCAATCTACTAAAAATACAAATGTTTCAAGACTATATTGAAAACAATTAGTTCTATTGTAGCCGCTGAAATTTCAAATCATATGCCAATTCTACTGAAATAAAAATGAACAATATTAAAATAAATCTGAGTCAAAGATAGAAATATTTCAAACTTGACTACCTCGATTACCAAATAGTACTAAATATGAAATTTCTTGACTTAAAGAATTATATAATTTGAACTGAAAGTAATAATAATAATAACAATAACAACAATTTGTTTAAATTGGCAATAAATATATGAACGGTGAAAAAATATTATACTAACTTTTAAAATCCGCTCCTACGAATTTGATAAAAATTAATTGAAAGTAGCCTCTAAGGACCAAAACCAAACGTATTGGTCACCACTACTAAAAAAATCCTGGTTATCAAATTCATCGTAAAAAAATTGTTTGTAAGCTATTATATACGACATGACATTTCAAATAGGCTCTACCGATTTCGTTTAATAATTTCGTGATATGTAAAAAATAATAAAAGAAAACATTTGTGCAAAATCAAAAGAAAAAGAAAATTACGAAAACAATTTTAATAAAAACCGAAAATAAACCTTAACTAAAATCTTATCACTAAAATCTCGATTTCAATGTTTGATAGGAACACGTCATGGGACAAGTGAAGAAAGCTTAAGCTCTACATCTTTAAACTACAAAAAGATAATAATTGAAAGCCCGCATGTAGTAACTTATATCCCAATTTAAGTAATAATGTTAATTATATAGGAAGTGCTACAGAAATCATCTTTCGGAGATGGTAAACGATGGTTTTTTTTAATTTTTTATTTGAGAGTGTGGTGAGAAAGATAGTGCAAAGTTTTTGCACTTTTTTTAAATAAATTAGAATATTTATAAAGTCTTTTCATAAAATAATATTATTCATCTTTTACATAATAATTGTTTAATAAAATTATTCTTTATACAAATTTACTTCTACTTACTTCTAATTACACATTATCGGCGCAGTTAGTATCTCACACTTAACTATGTACCACTTTGAGTCAACATATACGTATTTTAAAAACTAAAGTTATAAGATTGCGAATGTGTGCCTCAACGTTGAACCGCGGTTTGTAACTGACTCAAGCTTTGTAAGCTTTATATCGAGGCAAGTCTTGACGCCTGCGTACTGCTAACTGCGACCACTTGCTGCTGAATTACCCTTCAAGGCAAATGCATTTCCCGAGTTGCTGCTTTATTAAGTGACGTCGTACACATTTAAAATTAAGCCAGATTATTAGTGTCTATTAAAAAGAAGCAAAACATTAATTTGTGGTTATTATATATTTAACACTTTATATTCAAGCTTTGGGTATGTGTACTTTATTATTATTTAGTACTTTAGACCTAAATAACATTAAAATGTTGAACGAATTATTTGAATTTATAGGGATGAAATTTCGAAAAAAACTTAATTTTATTTCAATATACCTCTTTATTTTTAAAATGGTTTAGTCGAACATTTGCTATCATTTGTGTATATAAAAACTAATACACCACATTTCGAGAGTATAAATCAACTATCGTTATCAAGTGTAAAAGAAATTTTGATAACGAGAGTTGATTTATATTTTCGAAATGTCGTGTAATAATTTTTATTTACACAAATGGTGGTAAATGTACAATTAATTAAACCATATTATTAATATGAACAATCCATCATTTTCAAATAACCAGAACACTTCTTTACATTTCAAAATAGTAGCAGTTTTGCATATTTAGTACGAACAATAACATAGTACAAAACGCCTTTTCATTACAACTAATTAAAACGATATTTCAAAACGGTATTATTATTATTGTATATACAAACCACTATACAGATAATCAAAATGGTGGGTGTTTTACTTAGAGAGAAATAACAAAACGCGATCTAAACAACAAAAGCGTACGTGTTATTTGTTTTTTTCCCTTTTTTTATGTTGTTGAAAGTGAAAAACCATCACGAAAATAATCACCTTAACATAACAATGGGTAAATTGCTTCTTACCTTAAAACTAATACTACTAACCAACACCTGAATAAATATAGTATAGGAATTTAAACAAGAATAAAACTAAAACTAGTAAAAATTTAACTAATAAATGAAACACAAACACAATATTTAGTAAAATTCTACAATTTGTCCTTAGTCCTGTGTTAAAACCTCCTCGTAAAGCTAAGGTTTCCAAGATCACGCCAGCGTGAGCTGTCCGGCGTGATGTCCGTTGGCGGTAATTCCGTCCAGCGGATGTCCGTTCAAGCTCGGCGTGGAAATGATTTGCAAGAAAATGGCTTTCCCGGTTATTTACTTGGGAAATGATCTAGTTGTCAGTTTGTACCAGCATGGACGTCGTTATTGTTGCTCTGCTACTGGAAGAAGAAGAGGAGGAAGAATGTATGTTACTGGAAGGTTTTGTTAGAGAGGATCCACACATGATGTTTAAAAAGAGGCAAGATGAGGGTTGCTTCAGGATTTTAATTTCACGATACTTGATGGACAACGAGAGAAAATTTCGTGAATATTTTAGAGTCAGTATAGAACTGTTTCAAACTATTCTTACGTTTATTGATGACGATATTTCTAAAGAGGCTTGCAATCGTGTCAATACTCGTATTTCATCAACAGAAAAGCTGTGCATCACTCTAAGGTAAGTAAAACAGATATATTGTAAAATACACAGTAGAACCTCTAATACCCGTCACCGTTGTTTGTTAAAATAAAAACAAAACATTACCCTTAAAAGTTGACTTTAATTAAAATCACATTCCAAGTAACAAAAAACAATACAGATTGATTATTACAGTCTGATAAAAGTGTTTGACACATCAAGTGTCGGTTCGGAACCTTCATGTTGTAAATTCTAGCTCGCTTACTAGCTGACAAACTTTCATTCTAGCCTCCGCGATGAGGAGAGGTGGGAAAGTCTTAACTACTTCAGCCATACTAGAAAAAAATATATTGACAGTGTGTTCTTTAACTGGATTTTGAAGTTCATTCAGTTCAGCTGCCACCATGAACATAATCATAAACTTAATATGTTTAGACATAATTATAAACTTTTAATACGAACTGTGTATCAACAGAAACTTATTTAAAATATATAACAATTTGTATCCTATTATAGACATGTAACTTAAATACAAACTCTACCATTTGGGTAAAGTGATTCATCAATTTTCTTCCATACATTGTGTTTCACCATGGATGGAACTTACTAAATCAATAAGTTTTTCGTCCAGTTCTAATGAAAATACTTTTGACTCCATTATTAAAATAAATCAACTTTACACAAACTAACGAAATTAACACAATTTAATCAAATATGTATTTATCATTCAAAATATTCACGTTCATCACAGTGTCCTACACTTGTCCGCTTTGCGTGGCACGCCGAATTTGACTGGCTATCAAGTTGAGCGTGCCGCGCGCTGAGGACTCACGCCGGACAGATGGCGGGAAATCACTTGTCCAGCGTGTCCTCACCCGCTTCAAAACCGCGCCCATGCAGAAGCACGGCTTCAAATTGAATTCGATTACGTCATCACGTTTGTCCACTCACGCTGTCCGTCCGGCGTGTTCTTGGAAACCTTAGCTTCAATGCCGTAACTGGCGAAACAATCGGTCTGATAAATTGTAGGATTTTTACTAAATATTGTGTTTGTGTTTCTTTTAACATGTAGGCCTAGTTCTACAAAGTAACTTTGGTCGTTGGTATAAATCGTAGTAAACTAGTCAATAAAATTATTTTAAATATTATCAATAACATTCAGACGATGCAAGAAGGAAAATACACGATCAAGCATCTCAGTATCATCCCCCAACACTGCCTGGTACCCAATAGACATGAAGAAAGATTTCCATGGTCGTTAGAAGTTATGAAATCCGATTCGAAGACCTGGTTAACATTAAAAACTTTCTCATAAATTTCAGGTATGGCGAGGTACTAAAATAATCTACTGATCAATTATTAAAGTCTGTCACCACTGAGGTACGCTCTAATTCAGAGGTACCAAATCACCTAATCAAATTTAACCAAGGTAGTCTTGGGTTTGATACCTCTCTTTCATCTTTTCTATCTGTAGACCAATTCTTGTCACTTCAGACTCTGACGCTATTAGGATATTGGAAAGCTTTCTTTTATTCTCTTCTTCTTTTATTTTTAAGCCCGATACGTGTTTTATTACAGATAAAATATCAGGTGCTGTAACACGCTGAGCGGATGACAAGTGCCATCTGCTTTTGTGTTTCCAGGTTATTCCACAATGGTTCCCCATAGTGTACTTTCCGTCTTTACGATACCATTATAGCGAGACAAAGACCGGCACATAGTCCAACGGCATTGAGTAAGATAACCGAAAACCGCCTTCATTCTGCGCAGTCTTACCAACCGACATGCACGTCGATGTTCATAATGAACATCATGAACTTTACGATCCCCAAAGTGGAATGATTTATGTGTTGTTTATAGGTTATGCTTTACTTCTGTGATTTGTATGTAACCTGATGATGAACATTTTATTCGAAATTGCAATAGTGTTTTAGTGTTAAAAGAAGAAAAACTAATAACGATCGATTGGCGTGAGTAAAAAAATCACTTTATAAATAATTCTATTGTTTCATTGTAACATTATCTGAAAACAAAACATTTTTAATAATAACTTTTGAATAACTTGTTTTGTTTTTCAGAAACTGGAATATCTATTTTCCCCCTATTATTAAAAACTGTTATTATTTAAAGACTATCATGTCCAATAAAATAATAAAATTGATGATTTACTAAATTTAAAGTTGACATTAGTAACTATAGAGTGGCAGTTTTCACATATAGATCAGATCTAGAATGGACATAAGAATTGACGTTGCTCTGATAGTATCGGCAGAAGGGTGATTTGTCTTGGAGGTTGTGGAATTAAGTTTCCCCAACACCCACGTTATATCCAGCGAAAAGGGTGGTTTGTATTTTAATCACAATGATACATGGCTTATAGGACATATGTTTTTTATTAAACTTTAATACATATTATTGTGATTTACAAAATATCTGTTAAAAACTGAAATGAATATAAGATATTATATTCTATTCAATTAGTTTTTATATATTGTCGTAAATAACAACAGCATTGTTATAAATACTTTACGAGAATTAATCAATATTGAACAAAATATTTTAGATATAGACAACATTTTTCTAGGGGCATATCATTTTAAATGACTATAAAGCATTTACCTGCCTATAGGTAAATGAAAATGCAAATACGTTTGAGTTGAGTAAGATATGATGGCGAGTTCCTTCGTGATGGATGGTATCAGTCTACTAAATACCATCATTGACCTTAAATAATTTGATTTACCATGTGGATGCATTACGGAAATAGGAACTTCTGAATTTAAAAGTTAGGAATGAAGATATTGGGGACTAACTGGTGCTACAGGGGACCACTCAACATCCAGCCTATTTTCGGCCTACTCTCTGATATTTAAAAAAACTCTTAATGCCATTTCATTAAATTCCCACCATACCATGGTTGTTCAATTTTCAAAAGTACACTACAGGCCATCCATTACATGTTTTCTAAGAATCTTAGGTTTAAGGCCATTCTGTGTTCTATGTATAAATTTTAGATACGGGGTGTTTGGGTATCATGCTTCAGGGTATCTGGACATTGTAGAAAACCCGGAAACCAAAACCAAACGATAAACAAATTAATCTACAAGTCAGCATGTTAGGACGTTTGAATTTTTACCACTAACATCTACAGTGGGTTGAAGAACTTATAAGCATATTTTTCAAAATACTGAGATAAATAAAATATAGTGTTTGTTTCTTGAGCTCACTAGTAGTTGAGGGAAAGTGACAATCCAGTTATCTTGGCACCGAACAACTACGGTCAAATTTGAATTTTAAAAATTGTTCTTGGCTATGTGTGTAGCATTTTTGTCCTACTTACTTTATTTCAGTTCCAACAATCTTAGGGATTGATGTTAGATCCTTGATCGAATTCAACCTGCTATCGTTATGTAAATGTTTGTAAAAATATATAAAATAATTTGCTGTGATTGCCGCAGGAACGGTCTTATTTCATATGAAATTTTGTTAGTGATAACTAACTAGTTTTAGTGTTGTTATGTTTATTGATATGTGTATTCTAGTATTATTTAACTTTTAGTTTTAGTTTGAAAGACATTCTGTTCGAAGTAATGATACCCGCAATGGGGTGTTCTCTTTAAAAAAAGAAAAGATAATAGTCGATACGGATTTAGAGATCGTTATAAAGAACAGCTGTCAATATTATCTTTGAACCGAAGTTGTATACATGTATAGAGTATTCGTAACGTTTTATTTGGCCATTGAAAGTGAGTCAGGTAGATAGAATGGACGTATGCTGTGTGAAGAAATTTAGAAACACAGTCAGTGATAAGTATGTTTCATTTATAGTTTAAGTATAAGTAATAATGTTAGAATAGGTCAGTTAGAAGGCTTGTAACATCTTGGGAATACTATTCGAACGTGTCGGCAATCCGGTGCCAATACCGAGATGCCAGAATATATTTTAAAAAGGAAAGGAAATGATAAAAAAATTGATGGTGAAGGTTTCAGGTTAATGAAGGTGTCAGATAAGGAGAGAATTGCACGAGTGAGGATTCTAGCCCTTCAAAACACACGTTAGTGCAATTAGCAGGTTACATATGAGATTGAAAGATATCTTAAATTTAATATATCCAATAATTTCCTATTAAAAATTTAGATTTATAGCACAACCAAGTCCAGTTTTAAAATGTTAGTATTGTAGAACAAATTTAAACCCTATTGTGCCCGTACTAAAAATGACATAATACTTAGATACGAAATATAACACAAATAAATTAAAGAAACAAATACAGTCTATAAAAAATATTAGTTTAAAAAAATACAAATAAAGAATCTGGTTCTCGGTGCATCTATCAGGGGCTTCCTATAATGAGTAGTCTATATGTAGGGACATATAGTGTATTCGTGTATTCTTGGTTTAAATTCCTCTCTTTAATCTTTCCTATCGGTATCTCTTGACCTTCTCTTCCTACCCGGACACTATTAGAGTATTCGAGGGTAATGAGAAAATAGAAATAGCGAAAAAGACATAAACATTGGTATAAGTGTTTCGGTTCTACAGAAAAGATATCTGGACTCCGAATTATTTTTCTTAAGGAATTCCTAAAGAATCTTGTGTTGTTTAAAGACAAAACGAAAATTCTGTCATCATCGCAATAACAAAATACAGAGGATACAATCAAGCCCCCCCACCCCCGCCTAATCTTCAAATAGCGTCATGGTCGAAAGAAAATATTAATTTTGTTTTCAAACTTTTGAGTCTATGAAATTCAAAAAACGGAACATAAAGTATTATGATAAGGTCCATTAAATAATGCTTTTTTTTCAAAGTTGTATTAATAACCTAATGTTTCTAATCAGTAATAAATTTGTGGATATTTTTAGATTAAGTTTTAAACATTTGAATTTTTAGTAAAAGTTGTATTAATAAACAGAGTTGAAGATAGTCAAACTATCAGTAAAATAATACTGAAAGAGGTATTATTTTACTGATATCTACCTTCTATCTCTTACTCTTCCTCTATCAGAAATATTTCAGAGGCCAACGACCAACGAACACTGCGGTTTTGAGCAAACCTGACCATCTTATCGTTCCTTTCCTTATGGTCGTGTACACTGCGGAATAATAATTTACTTAACCATAAACGTTCCTGATATTACTGCATTACCAAAAGTGTTACCTTTATTGCGGTTAAAGAACATGGATTAACATTTTTTTTAATGTTTGAAAAAATGATAATTATTAGTCCTATAATTAATTGAAACATATAAAATATATCTATTATGCACGCAATGTGCACAAGACAGCCAACGAGCTTAACATATCTCGAGATATGCACAACTTATGTAATTGTTTAATATCTTGTTAAGTGTTACTTGGGGGCAAAGACCCACACTTGACATCATTCTGTCCTCAACCACGGATTTGGTATCCGTTATTAATTATAATCTGGACTTAGTAAGCGATAGCTTAATATATAAATATAAAAACCCAAGTAGGTGGATGCACTTGATTTATAAGCCGAGATACTAAGATCTCCCAACTCTTTTATTTAACCCTGTATATTTATATATGTATATACAGTATATATAAAGATATATATATAAAACATTATATTGTGTTATATATATATATATATAACATTATATTGTGTTGACAAAATATTATGTTGGAGCTATTTAATGATGGCTTCTTCAAAGGAGAAATATTACATCCCTTGAATTTAAACGGAGGGAATTGGGTTAGTTGGACGTAGCCGTAGGAAATCCCTTGACTGCAAATCGTAATATAGGGGTGAGTAAAGGGTGGGTATAATCATTTGGCAGAGGGGGAATGGAAGAGTTGTGAGAATTAGGCCTACAGCTTTGAAAAAAAAACAATATTTTTCCTTGAAGATGGAGATTTACAAATATACAGTATGGTTCACAATGCTAAACAAACTGATATCCTTTTTCCGTTTTTTAAGTTAATGAATAATTAATGATTGCTTAATTAATTTGAACATTTTTCATCACTTGTGTATATATCATTTAAATGGGGAAATTAATGAATTCTTTGTTTTAATCATCTTTTTAAGGTAATTTTTTTACATGGTTATATATATATATATATATATATATGTGTGTGTGTGTGTGTGTGTGTGCGTGCGTGCGTGCGTGTGTGTTTTATACATTTTTATTTAACACTAAAAAATGAGACGCTTTTAACTCTATAAACTGTCATTTTTTATTGAATTCCATAGAATTACTAAACAGCCCAAATTCTTAAAATCGGCTCAACTATAAATTGACAATCATGAAATTAAAATATTTACTGAATATAAATTTGACATTAATAACTACATAGTGACAACTGGCCCACATAGATAATATCTAGAATGGCTACTGAAATGTAAGAATCGAAGTTGGTTTTCACCCTTTCTATAAAAACTGATAATATCTGCAGGAATAGGGTGATTTGTCTTGAGGGTAGTGGAATTAGGTTTTCCACAATAACAATGTCTCTCGATAAAAATCTGCTCGATAAGGATGATAAGTGTTTTAATCACAATCTATAAGGACAATTGTATACATTTATGCAATCTATATAAATGTATTGTCTACAATTTGCAATTTATTATTTGATAAGTAGCTCTCAAATAGTTGTTATACATTGTCGTGATAAACCCTGGTTTCTTTTATTGTATGTTGAAATATTTAGAAGTTGGATGACATTTATATTATAAAGACATTTCGTTATAGAGGACTACTATCATAAAGAAACGTCATGAATCCTGGTAATAGGTACTGTATGCAAAAGATTAAGTTGTGTGAGTACAGTACACTAAGTATATATCCCTCAAGGTTTCACTTCTGTAGTGGGTACGGGTAGGCCAATCCCGAGCTTACTTAACTGTATCTGCACCTTCCTTCATCTAGTCTTAGGTTAGAACCCTCTGTTGTTCTGTCCAACTTTGATGCTATTAGAGCATAGTTCGGAGTAAATAAAGTGTCAAATTTAAAACCAAAGCTCCAAAATTACCAATTTTCATTCAAAAGGCCAACTGTGTGGAGTCCGAAGCGTGTGTAAAATTAAGCTTTTCATTATAGCTGAAAAAATTGAAATTACGTCCAAACCTTTTTTGGACGGAGCATTTGTCAGAGATTCCATGGTATCTGATGTTAAAATTCTATGTCCATCACAGAAAAATTCGTTTTCTAAAGTTAGCCTCTCTGCATCAACTATTTCGAGACGTATTAATGACATGGCAGATGACATCACTCTGTTAAAGAAGAAGCCTCTAAAAATGTTTATTATTCAATTTCCCTTGATGAGAGTACAGATATTTCTGACACGTTACAACTGGTCATTTTTTTTTTCAGGGAATTGATAATTATTTTAATATTACTGAGGAGCTCTTGAATCTTTATTCAATGCAAGGAACTACTTCATAGAGCACTGATTTGTTTGAAAGTCTAATGAAAGTTCTATATAAGTTCAACCTTGATGGTTATCCAGCAATCGTAGGGAAACATTTGGTTCAGAAAAGAAGGGGGGGGAGATGGTTTAATGCACTATCGTTGTATTATACACCAACAAAGCTTGTGTGCAAAAAGAATAGGTTTTGAAAACGTTACTGCAATATTTCACACTATCTTTTTTATGTTTTTTTAAATTTTTATAGAAAATTAATTGTGCTTAAAAGCAAAACGTATATATGACCCTTTAGGGTAAAAAGGTTGTCGACCCCAGTATTAGAGTATTCCAGGGAAGGGATGTTGATTTTATGTTCTTTTCTTGTGTTAATGGAGGTTATGAACAAGAGACTCTCCGTCTTATAAATCAGGCCCAGATTTATAACTGGGAAAATTGGACATTTGCCCAAGGCGGGGTCTCAGAAAGGGAGCAATTTTTTTGAAGACAAAACATTTTTTATGATATTTAATGTATGTATTTATTGAAAAAGTCTCATCTCGAAAATTTTCCAGCGCCCCGTGCATACGGACATAACTCGCAGTTTGCGTGACTTCAATAATTGTTTACCCAGCAATGGAACTTGTAGCACAACAGCCTAGCGCCAAGAGGATGTAGGTGCCTGTAGGGTCTCGAAACATATGAGCCATCTACCTTCTACTCACGCGCACACTCCCGCTCCTCCGCTAGTAGCCTGTACAGTCTTTCAATGGAACGTAGTTCTTCCTTTCCTTAGTTTGATTCGCGCGCTACTCTGTTCACGTTTGTTTATTTCGTTCCTAACCACTTAACCTCATTATTCAAGTGTTTAGTGTTTGGTGTGTTTTATTGGTAAAAAGTTAAATCTAATTTACAGATTTTGAGTTTAATATCTTAGATGAAAATAAAACGTTATCTATATGGTGCTGATTATATAAAACGAGTAGCTAAAAGACAGAGGGGTGAACTTAAACTCCTAAAGAAAGTTCCAAAAATTGTAACGTTTTTACCGTTTTTACCGGTACTTCATCTTCATCTAGTTTGACAACTAAATATACGCCTGAGTGCCAGGGTGTCTCAAGACCATCGACTTCGAATTCATCAACGTTGTTCATGTGACACAGAACTTGCAAGAGCAAACTACGCCTACTCACATGCGAACAAATCTGATGACAATTTTGTTGAGCCTGAAGTTTCTCAGCTGTCCAAAAGAAGCTGTGGGTTTACTCAATCATTTTTAATAGATGACTTTGCTACTTGAAATGTTAAATTGAATGCAGTTGTTGAAAATGTTCTTAAGAACTGTCCAAAACAAAATGTAACGGTAGATTTTACAAAATCTGAGCACATGTATGATTCAAAAAGAACTTTGTTTGTTAACATATTTAAGAGCACATTTCCCAATGGGGACATGGGTTTAATGTACTCGCAGACTACTGAGAAAGTATTCTGTATTGCATGCAGTTTATTTCAACCTGATACTTGCAAAACCCAGTATAAAGAAGAAGTCAACTACTGGAGAAGCGTACTCTCAAGAATAGTTTCCGTTGTCAAATGTGTTTTAGTTAGGGGTTTGCCTTTCCATGGAGGCAACGAACAATTTGGGTCAACTTCAAATGGTCTTTATCTTATATGCCTTGAGTTAATAAGTGAATACGAATCATTTCTCGCCCAGCATATTTCAAAATATGGTAATAAAGGTAGTAGACATACGTATAACCTCTCTTCTAAATCTATAATGAGTTCATTGAAATAATGGGGAGCTGTGTACTTAAAACCATAATTGAGGAAGTAAAATAAGCTAGATACTTTGGCCTTATTACAGATTTCACTTCAACCCTGTATTCTTACACTGTGTGTTTTAGACCGATATAAGACCTGTTCAACGGCTAATCAAGTTTCTTCCTGGAATTCTGACTGCTTAGAAAACACATATGTATAATCTTATTCTATATCACGTAAGCAACAAAACAATTTACTCCATAATCATGTATCATGAAACTTTCTAAAATAATTTACACACATGTGGGGAAAAAACATCATTTATGTGTGCATGATTAAAAATGCTGGGACAAGAAGTTAAAAACTGTGGAACATAATGGATGTTATGAGAAATAGTCAATTGTTCGAGTAACTTCAAATGTAATATTGTATATCACAAAATACTCAATAAAGAGCATTAAATTACATTAATTTGTTTTTAAAAATTGCATTGGGTCTCATAAGGAAAAATGATCTCTCATCAAAGCCTATAATATGATGTATCTACCGAGTTCCCTTGCCTTAATATTGATTGATATGTTTATTACAAAGAAATCTGTAGACAATCACACTTTAAATTACACGTATTAATTTTAGTTCCACTTATACTATAATTTCACACGTGAATTCCATTAGTTTCATGATTATTATAATTTCGATTTAAATCATTTTCATTTACACTATAATCACATTACTGTATTTATAATTTTTATTTATTTTTAACATTTCTGTATTATAAAGCTTTAATAGGCATTTGGCAATTTGTTGTACAATCTTAGCCCCTTGTAGACTGGAAGTATTTTCAAGTAATTTTATATGGTGAGATGGAAATCTTGCGAAAGGAAAAAAACACAAACTATATTTCACAAAAAGTGAGTTTATTACCACTACCAATTTCAACCTAAGCACGTAATTTACATGTAGCAAACTAAATAAAAACGTACAAGAAGTACTTAGCAAATAAACAAAAGTGATGGTAGGTGATGGGTGCTACAAGGGTTGTAGATGAATAAAGTAAACAAATGTTAAAGACGTAAAGTAAAATTAACTGAAAACAACAATTAGGTGTAATAATTTGAGCCTAAGATGGAACTAAACGTTACATTTGTAGAGACTTCACCCCTTTGGTAGTGGTCATAAACTTACATTTATAATTTCTAATAGTGTTTGTGTGTTCGTCCTTATCAAGTAATGCAGCCTCTTCTTTTAGTAATATTTGAGATGGAAATCTGTAATTATTTATTGGGAATTAAACTGTTCACATGAAATTAATGTATATTTTTATACATTTTAGTGGACCATTAACAACAGCTCTATTCAGGCGTGAGGTAAAATGTGAC
Source organism: Aphrophora alni (assembly GCA_963513935.1). NCBI lineage: Eukaryota > Metazoa > Arthropoda > Insecta > Hemiptera > Aphrophoridae > Aphrophora > Aphrophora alni. The sequence goes on along the minus strand of OY740773.1, from coordinate 46,363,949 downwards.
TACCAAAAAAATAGAATAACACAATTGTTGTTCTTTAAAGAAAATAAAAAAAAGCATAAAATGGCGTTCGAATATTATAATATCATTAGGGTTAGAAGAGGACAAAAGTTGGTCAAAGAGACGTGATAGGAAAGATAAAAGAGAGTCATCTAACCCAAGACTAAATGAAGTAAGGTGTAAATAGAGCTATGACACCTCGGGATTGCTATACTTGTACTGTGAATAACTGAGTGGTAAGCTACACACAAACTGATTCCCAGGGTTGAGTTTGTATTCCAATTATTAAGGAACATTCTTAGGCGGCACCTTTATTAGATACACGCAACACACGATGTTTTGGTAACATATTGTGTGAAAACAAATATTATTATTTCAGGCAGTTAGAAAATTTAGCACAACATTTCGAGAATTGTGGGTTTTACGTAATCTTTAGTAAAATTTAAAATGGTTACCTCAATAATTATTGCACAGTGTACATAACTAAAAGGCACGGAACAGCAAGATGTATTACCCTGCAGGGTTTGCACAAAACCACAGTGTTCATTAGTCGTTGTAGCCTCTATAAATCATTTACAACTAAAATATTCACGTTAGAAGAAAAGTAAGAGATGAAGGGTATATCTATTTCTGTCTTATTTTACTTCCGTTTTGTCTAGATATTTTAAACATTTAATTTAATTAATACACCTTTTGCGATCTCAAAATATTCACAAATTTATTATTGTTTAGAAACTTTAACGTTTTATTACAATTCCTTCTTTTCTAGGTCTGTGGACATTTTGAAATTTCATTTAGAGTGGAAAGAAATATTTTTCAAATTTTTAACAGTTCTAATATATCATTTGTTTAACCTGAAACATCTGTACAGATATTTATGTGGTTTTCATTATCCTATTTACGTCTAGATGATCCTAAAAGCCTAAAAGTATAAAATTGTTTTATTTGAATATAAAAAAAATATTGAAACTGTCTTTGTTTGTCTGTTAATTTAATTAGTTCTACAACTAGAACGGTTGAGTCAGTTTTAGTACGGAGTCATTAAATTAGTCTTGACATTTTAGAAAAAAATAGTGTTTTAGTGATGTTTTCAAGAACTAGAACTAGAAGAAAAATAAATATATAGTCTTATCTATCAGTTACTAGATCACTTCACCAAAACACAATTCTTTTGCCATACCTTCTAGATCATAATTATCATTATATTATACTACCAAATGAAACAAAAAAAAAAATTTCTAGGTATTCACGTTTTGGAACGAAATTTGTGAAAGTACAAAAAACTTTTTTCATTCATGGAGTTCCACTATTAAAGTTATAGGGATACCGCCTTATAAAAGATCCTCGCTCCGGTTTTGTCTCGGGCAGGTAGAACTGTGGTGGGGAGGGAGAGCCCGCTGTTTCATTACGTAGGGCTTAATATTTTCTTTTTCAAACCTACTACAGCGCTAAAAAACTGTGAATGTGTATCTTTTATGTTCCTGACAACTACAATTAGGAAATTTAAATATTTTACAAAGTAAAAGACATTAAATTATAGGTTTTAAATTCCTTTATATTATGGCAAAAATATTACATTTTATCCCCATCACGACTCCAATCCCCTCCCTGCCTTCGCCCCTACATGCGTGCGCGAGCTACTCTCAAGAAGACGGTTCTGCGCAGGTTTCTTTATGTCTGGTAGGCCTATAGATATTGATTTTGAAGCCCTAACATCTTCATCCGTGCAATTTCCTTCTTACATTCATTAACCTGATAGTTGTAGGTTATTCATTTGTTCTGTTACTGACATCCCTTTTAAAATATACGCTGACATCTTGTTATTTGCACCAATTGGTTTCCGGACACGTTTAAATTGCATCATTGAAGCATCTGTTTGCTTCATATTACTAGACCATCTAGTTCTGAACTACTCTCAAATATTATGTTATAATTGAAAAATTCACCTTCATAAACGAAATACACTTAGCACAGTCAGTGTTCTTAAAATTCTTCACACTGCATACTTATCTACCTGTATACCAAATTGAATTGCCCTACGGTGTGACATCAAACCTCTGTTAAACATCTTCCCCACCCCCTTTTTTTTTTTTTTTTTTTTTCAAAGTAATAACGAATGTCTGCATAATTTTTATTGGGTATTTACAACTTTTTCCATCATCGTAAATAATTTTTTTGTTAGCGAAACATCATCATTGCTGTTATCATCACTTAAAACAAACAAGTAAAATTGAACCACTGAGTGGAAAAAGGGAATAACTCACTGGAATACAATTTTTCAGGAAACTAAAAAAACTTCGTAGTAATTGTTAAGTCTAGTTACAAAAAAAATTTTGCACATGAAAAATGTTTATCGCTACATGGACAATGATTATACATTACCATCAGAACATTTTATTTTACCTTATCCCCACAAAAATATTTTACATTTTTAAAAGTTATTCCCTTTTTCCACTCATTTAGTAAATATTTAGGTTTTTATTTTTTAAATGCTTTTTTATCAAATATTTTTAATATATAAATAGTTTAAAAGGTAAGCTTCATCAATAACAAACTAAAAAAAAAAAATTCAAATATAAATTTATTGATTCATTACGGTATTTGTCAAATTTAACAAAAATTTTTTGTCGGTAGTTACAAAAGAAATCTTATTCATCATCTTCTGTTCCTTCTTTAGTCTTCCATGATAAAATTTTTGTATAAAATTCCCTTTTGTTTTCTGGAATGTATTTTACTACTTGTTTTACATCATCTAGTTTTTTTTTATTGATTTCAACGGAACCATCATAAGCCTTGTTTGTAGCGAGAGTCAAATCTGTGGGGTTTATTTTCAAAAGTTTTAAAATGTCCTCCTGAATACCATCAATGAACTCGGATGCACTCACATATCTTTTGTATTGTGAGTTGTATTTCATTTGCTTGTACTTACTGATTAAAAATTTATTTTTGTTATCTTGAAGAGAGTTGCTTGTTTTTTTAAAATATTGAGGCCACCAGTGTTTAAAGTTCAAAATGTCATTACTGGTAACCTGATATACAACAAAAGGGGAGTCTTTTTTTCTAGCATTGGCTATCATATCGTTATATTCAGAGGGCAAGTAGACACGGTCATGTCTTCTAATAACACGTTTAACACAGGCAAAATTTCGATCGCACGCCAAAAAACTGTGCCCTCTTACTGGAAAGTATTGGCAAATTTGTTGAAACTTTTCCGTGACAGTCAATGCCGAAAGAAGTCTCGTCAAGGTATGGTTCCGGTTCTGTCCCCCGCAAGCATCACTAAACACATGAAGCTTACTGACCGACTCTGGCAGGAAGTTGGTTATATAATGACTTAAAAAACTACATACCTCGACGGGTCGTTGGTTCCCTTCACCCTCGTGGTAAGTGTAGAACACTGCCGAGTTGTCGGAAAGGTTGTGAATGCAAAATACATATAACCATAGCTTGCGGAGGTAAAACATCTCCTGAACCGGAAGAAAGGGCAGTGGGAGGTTCTGCATATAGTCAAAAACCAATGCCGAGGTATTTCAATCTTCTTTACACAAGTTCGTGATTTCTTGCATTTTGTTGTAAAATTTCTTCGCTCTCCTCTTATGCAACAATAACTCAGCAACAGCCACCCGTTTTGCATTTTCATTAAGGAAAGGAGACTTAATCTTAGTATTTAAATCTTCGCAGGTACTGCAAACATCTACTTGGGGCCGGCCGAATCTGTAGTCGTAGTTTTGCCGATAATGTTTCAAATAGTATTCATACTTCACATCATTTGCCAAATTGGGATATTTGTCTAAAAACAGTTCATGCATCTTCTTAACATTCAAATCACTGTCCAGATAAGACACTTGAGCCGCTTTATATTTGGAAACTTTCACAGGGAACTCATTTATGTGAGAATCGATTTTTGCAAAGATATGTGCATCTTTAACATTTCCCCTGTTTCCGTGTTTGCCTCTTTTATCATTAGGGGTTTTATTTTGCGCAACTAATGTTGACAACCGGAAAACAACCTTGTTTGAAATACTATGAAGGCTAAGAAATGATTTACGACATATTTTTACCCTTTCAGAGTCCTTAACTGCAAAATAATGGAAAGATGAAGTTTAATTTTTTAGACTATCACCAGTAGCACTTTTTTGTTTAATATCAAAGCGTTCTATTAAGCCCATTAAAAAAGTATCCTGCTCATTTTTGGATCCCCGGGAATATAGTTTCATAATTATGTCAGTTCTCATCTTGATTGAACTTTTTGGTACATTTATCTCTACATTCACAATCCGGCCCAGTAGATCTAGATGGTACTACATTTCCCCTGCTGTTAACGTACTTCTTTTTCTCTTTTTTGTGGTCAGATTTGTTGACTACACCCTTTTGTCTCTTGGGCTGAGGCATCTCTTCATCTGAATTGCTCATTTTTAAAAAATAGGCTACAGCTTAGGGCTATTATCGACTAAACCTAACCTAAAACTCGGTCTAGGCTAGGCTATTGAATAGTTTAAATGGCAACACAAAAAATAACAAAGAATAAAGAACACAAAACACTGTCACAGTTATGTTTTAAAACATCACCTAGTTATTTAAAACGTGGTCAGAACTCACTAAACATTAATCATTAAAAACTTTCATTAATAATACCACAAGGAAATCCAAAAGCATAGAAAAATAATGTAAACAAACAAACTATTGTTAAACACTTGACAGACGATAGCTGCAGGCAAGTCAAGGTCACAGTCATCCCTGGCCGGCACTGGTCACTAGCTCAGCATTGCGTGGAAGAAGGGAACTACTCCTTGAGTTATTCCCTTGGTCCACTCATCGCAACTTAAACATATGATTTTAACCCTTTCTAACCCAAATTAATTATAGAAAACAAAAAAATAATATTTTTGGGTCCTGCGCACATATTATGTTCCGATAAATGACGTGTGACATATACGTCACATTGGTAATTAAAGGTAGCAAGAGCCTATATTATTATTATTAAACATGTTATTAATAACTTAATAAAAAATTAATATTAAAAAATACATTATATTGACAAAATTATTAGGCTAGTACAATTCTAAATATTTACAGATTTTTTTTTAAAATAAATGACTAAAAACAATTTTTTTATAAAATACCAAAAGGTAACACAACAATCAGTAATATTGGTTTCATGAAATGTTTGTAAACACTAATAATATTATTTTTTATGAAATGTTTGGAAACACTTTTTCTTGACTGTTAAACACAAGTAGGCTAAACATTACATTTCGAACAATACATTTGAGTAGCAGATTGAATGCATACTTTACACCTTCCTTTTTTTCCCAACATGTCTGGAATATGGTCAATTCCATCATATCGGATATCAGACACTGGTATTTTTTTTGCTACTTGTCGTGGCAATTTAGAAGCTGGTTGAGGACTCATTTTTTCTGTGCTTGGGCGACCCCTTTTCTTTTGTGTTATTTTACCACTCTCTGTTAATGCTAAAGCAATATGTGATTGGAACTGCAAGAGAGTATAGCTTGGTTTGCATTTACGTTGGTCGTAGTGTTGTCTGTACAAAAGCCAACTATTTGTAACAGAAATACTAAGGCACCATAACACAATTCTGGTATACCATTTTCTAGATTTTATATCTGTTCTGTACAATTCTACTAGCATATCAATTAGATCAACGCCTCCCATATAATTATTATATTCTTCAACTATATTCGGTCTTTGAATGTCAATAAATTTTCTTTCCGCTGCACTATAACGCTTACATGTACTTAAAGGTTCAATGGAGGCATAAGAAGATAAGAAATTGATAGACTTTCTATCAATCCACCTTACTAATGACAAATTGTGTTCCTTCTCTACTCGCCAGTCATAAGAACCCCTTCCATTCTTTTTTAGTTCAACCTCTGGTTTTAAACAACATCCCCCTATGCGGTCTTGTCGCACAGTACCAACAAATAAAATTCCCCTTTCTTTCAATGCTAGTGCAAGACTTAAAGAAGAAAACCAATTGTCAGTGGCAACTTTAAATTGCTGGTGGGTTGGTACGTTTTCAACTAATGATATTACTATATCACCGGATATTCCAAGCCCATAATCTTTGCAGGTATTTTTACCAACATATTATAACAAAAAAAAAATTTTATATATTTTTATTTAATGATTTAATTTACTTAATTAATTTATTTTGAATTTATTATTTATTATGAAACATTGATGAATTTACTTTTTTAAACTTGTTCTTTATTAGCCACACCTAATTTGCGCTAATCTATTTCTGGCAATTAATTTTAATTGATTTTTATCGAAATCTTAGCAAAACTAGGATGGTTGAATTAAATTAATTCTACAAAACAATTTCTACTTTCTTACCATCTGCTGGCTTTATTCTCATATAATGATTTATATATATATAAGAATCACATCAATTAAATATCCATATCAATCTTAAGGCTACTCATTCTTTCACACTTTCATTCTTTAAAACTAATTTATGCTAATACACAATATTTAATTATTGACAATTTTAAAATCTTAATTTATTATTCAATTTATATAAAGAAACTCTACGAATGTCTCTACAGAATTGATCTTAATGTTCTTATTAATTTATAGCAAATCTGTTACAAACAATTTTCTTTAATTTAATTATATTATTTTCAAATTACTTTTATTTTGCCGGCTAGCTCAATTACTTTCTTTTAATTTAAATTTTATAAAACTTTACTCTTAATCTCGGGCATGGGAACTTTTATGACTCATCAAAGTGAAATACTAGATTCTAAATGATTAATAGTTATAAATTTTGTACTTATCAACAGTTACGCCTCGTCCTCTTTTTGGCACTTGTACACAAAACACAATCACTAACGTCGCACTAAAACACATGGATCCTTATCCTGAGGTCGGATGCTGCAAATCCTAGTCCCTTGACGAATGGTGAATTCCTGGTAATATGTCCGCTAAATGCTGGTTGGTCTCCTAACTCGTTCCCAATTTAACTATTAATTTCGACGCGATGATTCTCTCCTCTTCTTTTACAACTTTAATACTCCTTGACTTTACTTATTATTACAAAAAAAACTACAAAACTACTAAAATTTGTGGCAACTCTGCCTTTAAGTTATTCGACGACTTTGAATTAAACCCTCAGGTTCTCAGTTTAAGACTCTTAAAACCCCCTTACTCTGATTCCCAGCTGTAGCTAAGACCTACACGCTCTCGCCCCCAGTTTTAGACTGCCTCTCATTCCCGTTGAATTTAACCTCTCCCGATTTCCAAGTTCCGCGTCTCCCTCGCCGATTGGTCAATTTCTAATTTTTTGAAACTCAGGTCTCTTCTGATTGGACATCCAAACTTTCTAAAATCGTTACTTTTTTCCGTACGTTGACTTCGCCCCTCGGAGATACCGTTAGGTATTTACTTTCTCATTTTTTTCTTGGTTCCCTGTTTATGACATGCAGCTGCTTTGAGTATCAAAACTCCGTTATGTTTGTGCCTTTTTTTTATGTGTGTCGGCGAACTTTCTTCCCTCAAAGAAAACAGAATGTTTTCTTCCCTTGTCTCTGTCACGTTTTTCAATTAGTACCGTTATCTTTCCAACTTAACTTTGCAGCTGCTACGGTCGGTATAGTTTGCTTGTTAACATGTGTTTTGTCTCAATTTACTGATTCCTACAATTATTTATTCATACTAACATTTTTATCGATTATTATTATTTTTATATTTTATATTAGACATTAATTAATTATTTATCAATCGTTGATCGTTTCAGATCGTTATACTGTCCCCAGATAAAATTTGTCTTTTGCAAAGCTATGAGATAAATTTTATTTTGTGCCCGTTTCTTTAACAATGGATTGTAAAGAACCTTTTTCTTACAATGCCCTTTATGTGGCTGTTACCAAAAAGCCACGAATTTTTCGGTCCATCTGAAATTACCAAATAGCCACGATCATTAGTGAGGATTAAGAAGGGTCATCTCGCAAGGAACGAAATGTCCAAAAAGCCACGATCGAACCTTTAGTAGGAAGTATGCTTGTAGTGCCGTTGTTGTAGCTTTCTCTATCCCGACACGGATATATGATTTATTCATCATTTTTCCTGTAAAATAAGGTTTCAAAATTGATTTTTGAAGATCACAGTTTTCAAATTATCGTAGTTTTTGGATATTTCGAAGTACGTAAAGGTCGAAAATAGGGTAATTTTTTTTTAAAATGTCTGGGACTGGCGAACCTTTAATACGAAGTATGCTTGTAGTGCCTGTAGTATGCTTGTATCATAAAAAATAAACTTTTATTTTACAAACTACTAAGTGTAGTAGTAAATGGTTTATGTCATAGGTAATTATCAATTCCCTTTTTCCCAGAGGTGGTGCCGGCTACCTGGCTGAGCCGTCGTGGCTTTTCGGACATTTCAGTGCTGGCTAACGAACCCTTCTTAATCCCCTCTAATGATCGTGGCTATTCGGTAGGGTCAGAGCGGCCCAAAAATTCGTGACTTTTTGGTAGTTCCCCTTTATGTTTTGCGGTTACCCACTGTCTTACAATTGACCTTTCTTCTATTGTTCCTCTTGTGGTCAACCCTAGTCCCTTTTATGGTTTTCCTTTCACCTTTTCTCCTTTATTGTGTACTGCCTAAGTTTATCCTAAATGTCCTTAATTATAATATTTCTTTAACAACCTACAATTAAATATTCCCCTAATTTTATTTTTTATTTATGTGTCCTAATCTATACGTAGTATTTCCTAGTTTATTGACTATTTTATAGGGTCCTTCATATAACTCACTTGTCTTGACGGTTTGCCATCTGGTCTTTGTATACCCTTCTGTCCTGATTCCTTGGGTCATTGCTCTGCCTTGTATTGTTGACATCTTTTCCATACTCCGGCGTGTTGTTTACGTCCCTTCTACCCCAACTATCTTGCCTGTAGTTACTTTCTCTTTCTGTAAACCCTTGACGGTATTCATGCCTATTGTCCTGGTCATGCGGTCGTCTACCCCAATTATCCGGTCTGTTGTTGTTTTCATTTTCCCTAAACATTCCTCTATTATTGTTCACCCCTTCCCTTTCATTAACTTCTTCTATTTTTGCCTGTTCGAACTCCATGAGTAGTTTTATAAATTCCGTTTTCTTTTTGATTCCCCGTGTAATGATCGCAATTAATATATTTGGATGGAAATGCTTTCCCGCCTTATATACTAATTGTTCCTCTGCTAACGGTGGACTTAACTCTGAACATTGTAGCATTAACATTTCCACATATGAAATTGCCTCTTCGTTCATCCTACCTCTAAATTTCCCAACCTCTAATTGATCCCTAATTTTAGCCTGAATAATCTCATTGAAGTATTTCTCCCTAAATAATTCCTCGAATTCATTAAAATTTCGTATGGATTCTCTGTGAAGTCCCCACCTCTTCTCTCATATATCTGCCAACCCAATTCATGTTGTCTCCTATTATGGTTTCACTAATTTCCCTCATGATTTTTAGAAATTGCATCGGGAACCGCTCTATTCCCGAGAAACTAACGTTCCTATATTCCTGCTCGATTATGCACCCTTCTCCTGAATTCTTTACAGTTCTTAATTTCTTATCCAATTCTATTAATTTTTTCGCAACCTCATCCATTTTCGCGTTGTTATTTACGAAGTTTTTATTACAATTTCCCTCAATTTCTTTATCTTTTCCCGCTAGTTCCTCCAATCGAGTGTCTACAACGATTCCGCGGCTTTCGACCTCTTGCACGCGAACCTCCGTCTCCGCGCGATATCCCTTCACACGATCTTCGAATTCTTCTCCCGTTTTCTTCAATTTCTCTTCGAATCCCGTCTGAATTTCCGCGACTCGAACCTCGACCATTTCGACTCGATTGGTTATCCCATCACAACGCTCATCAACCCTTTTATTAATTCTTTCCTCTACTGCTTTTACGCTGTTTTTTAATTCCTCTCGGATTTCCCGGAAATTTCGCTCAATTCTTTCAAAACCCTTCCGGTTCTCGTCTGCCGTCTTTTCCGCGATCCTTCGGTTCTCTTCTGCCGTCTTTTTCGCGATCCTTCGGTTCTCTTCTGCCGTTTTTCGGTTTTCTTCCGCCATCTTTTCGGCGATTCTCCGGTTTTCTTCTGCCATCCGCTCTATCATTTTCTGTAACATTTCCATACCCGCGTTTCCTACTTGCACTGCCGCCGATGTTGTTGGATTTTGATTATCTACTTCCGTCCCCGCCCGTGAATTTACATTACTTTCTATTTCTAATTCCCCATTTTGATTAAAATTTAAACTCCCGCTATCTAATCCCAATTGATTATATATTTCACTTTCATCTGCCATTTTAAGTTCTAATTCCCTCTTTTTACTTCTGGTTAACATAAACAATACTACTCTAACTTATTATCTACCACACAATATTTCCTGTAACAATATTAATATTCTTACTCTCTAACAATTCTATTACTAACAATTTAAAGTTCACTTTAAATGAGCCACGCGGTGGAGCGCCAAATATAACATTTTTGATGTTATATATATTTTAATCTTGCCACACGTTGTGCGACCAAATATAACAAAAAGAAGTTTGCTATAATATATTGCAAATGCGTACATTATACCAGATTGTCCAGCTCTAGTGAACACCTTATAACCCCATTTGTGAGGTTTATTTCTTACATATTGTTTTAGAACATGGCGCCCTTTGAACGGAATAATTTTCTCATCCACACAATTATATTCTTCCGGAGGAATCTGATTTAGAGCATTTGATATTGCTAACAATAGAGGTCGAACCTTATACAATTTATCAAAATTTTCATCACTGGGTTTTGGCATTTTTTGATTGTCAGCTAAATGAAATGATTGTAACAGCTGAAAAAACCGATTGCGGCTTAAAATATCTGCTACTGGAGGATATCTACATTCGCGAGACCAATAAAGTCTCTTAGGGTAGACCTATTTGGGTCACTTAAGTAAAAATTACGATTTTTCATTATAACCACTATGCAAAAATTCTCACAAAATGTATAATATATTCTACAAACATCGTACTTTAATATATGAACGTTTAAACATTTATTAATTTTTTATTTATGTACTGGAATGTGAAAAACAAGACTTTGGGTTAAAAAATATATTGTCTTTAGTGCGGGGCTATTTGGGTCAATCACGGGGCTATTTGGGTCAAACATTTCTCTGCTTATTTTTCTTTAATATAGATGTTTATTTTGGCTTGGAAGTTCAATATACATAAGATACAATTATTAATAACTAAGAACTTATTAAAACAACATAATAATTAAAAACATATATTTAAACAAGTAGGCAGCAATTCAAACTAGCAATTATTAATAACTAAAAACTTAATAAACAACAAGACATAATAATTAAAAACTTATTAAACAACATAATAATTTAATACATATTTATTATATTGAAACAGCAATTCAAAGGCATCTGCCACACAAAAATTGTTTCCTTCCAACAGCACCAACAGACACTTCATGATACCATGTCACGCATTTCTGGCAGCGAATCCACTCTCCTTTCTTAATAGATGCTTTAGAATAATATTTGAGATTACATAATCCACATGGAACATTGTCAGGGTCAGAATCAACATCACTATCTGTGGAGCAATAAGAAATGTCTGCAAATTCAATAGGCCCATCTTTCTCTTTCTGCTTTTTAAGTTTTAAATTATTTTGATTATCTTTGGTGTCCAGTGATTTCAAAGTTTCTTGATTCAACTTCCTTTTCTTTTGGTGAGCCTTGATGGATTCTTCAAGTTTGAGTTTTATTTTAGCTTTACATTTTTCTATATTTTCTGGTGATGTAAGTAAACGGGTAGATTGTTTTTTTCTTGTTGACTCTATCTTTTTGTATTTTTTTGGTGTTGGTAAGACGTCAGAGAAATGTATAAGAGATCTTGTTGATGGTTCCGGCAATGATGAAATATTGTCATATTTTTGACTGGAGGAAGATTGTGTTTTGGGTGAGGAATCTAAACTTGAAGTGCCTGTTCTTTCAGTAAATCTTGAGTTTTTTGATGTTTCTCCTTGCATTTGATTTGAAGTAAAAGAAATGTGATGGTTTGTTATATCAATTTTATGGGAAGATGTGGATTGGGATGTAGATTGAGTTGGAGTGTCGGTGTTGTTATGAACGGCCCTTAAACTGCCCGGGTTCTTTAATTTCAAATTAATATCAAAATTAATGGTTCAGTGATTTATTAATACATCAATGCAACATTATTATGCAAAACAATAATTAGAACCTAATTGAACTATTTACTCAAACTGATAATTCAAACGAATTATTAATTACTCAAACAAATTACATAAATCAATTACTCAAATAAATTATTTAAATCAGTTACTCAAACAACTTACACAAATCAATTATTCACATGAATTATATAAATCAATTACTCAAATATAAATTACACAAATCAATTATTCACATGAATTATATAAATCAATTACTCAAATATAAATTACACAAATCAATTATTCACATGAATTATATAAATCAATTACTCAAATATAAATTACACAAATCAATTATTCAAATAAAATACACGAATCAATTGTTCAAAACTCAAAAGTGTTCCAACTATTATTATATTTTAAATAAAAGAAGTTACAAATCCTCTAACGGGTGACTTTACATACAAATACAAAAATGCTTGCTTACTGTCTGTCGAACAGAGTTCCTGAGCCAATAGATTTCCCGGAGTAGTTCCTGCACCACGGCTAGTGACACAGCCGTGTATCTTCCAAAAGACAAAAGACCCCCACCCAAATTCTGCTGATCGTTTATATACCTTTGGGAGTCTTGGTTGCTCTAGTTTCTATGCAAGACAAGCATTTCAACATTTTTTTAATTGTTTCACAATAGTTGGATCATTCTGAGTTTTGTGAATGTGATTCCTTTCTAATCTAACCTAATATTAACCTAATATTAACTTATTCCTAACATCACCGGCGCCCACGAGACATCGTCCCGATGTCATATTACAAACCTATCCATCTTTAACATTTCAAAGTTTGATTTAATAATATAGAACTATATAACATTTAAATAATAACATTCACAAGCACATAATTTTTTTTTTTTGAAATACAGAATATAATACATGAAATAATAAAAGTTACAATTACAATCCTTTTACAAAAATTTTACAATCCTTTTTGATTAATACTAAGTTCTAGTCCTAAAATGCATACATGTGATTTATATTTAGTTCAAAACAGTGTGGTTTCCTGAGTTATTTTTTACTGAATCAGAAGTATTACAGAATAGATTAGAAGGGAGAAATTTATCTTCTGGTATTGCTTCTGGGTTAAAAGGAAAAATTCCTGTTGCACTGAATCCCTTAATTGCATACGCTGGAATAGCTGCTCTTTCCCATGTGTTCTTAAATATTTTACCTAAACTTCCTTTACTGATTTTCATATCATTTATTGTTGAATCATCACCATACGTATTGAATAGATATTTCGTAGCTTCTTGGTGGTAAAACGTCTTCATGGGTTTAAAAACAGCCCTGTCTAATGGCTGTAATACGTGCGTAGTATGCGGTGGTAAGCAAAGAAGTTGCCTCCAGAGAGCAATGAGAGACATGACCATCAAGAATCAACAGGCATTTTCCTTGAACTCTATTGTTTTGGGAAAATTCCAACCATTGCACAAACAGGTCTTTGTTTGTGTAATCCTCGCGCATGCGTACTCCTTTAAATATTATGAATGGAGGAATATACTGTCCTGCAGCATTACAAGCTGCAACTAACGTCACGTTTTCGCCTCTTTTCAAGCTTGTTAGAGCAATCATCTCTCTTTCCTTTTTGAGCAACTATTTTGCCAGGTTTGTTATTCATTGGAAATCCTGATTCCTCACCGTTGTAAATACATTGTGGCTTTATTTTAATACCACTGCTTAAAGTCACTGATTTTAATAGGTTGAAAAATTCTTCAACTGCTATTTTATTTACTCCTTCAGCTAGAGATTTAGAAAGTCCCTCAGGTTTTCTTAGGGAAAGGTTTGAATTTCTCTTCATGAATGCAGAGAACCAATCCACTACTACCCCAAGGATGAGATATTTTATTTATAAACAGCCTTGCGAATTGTTCAGGCGTACATCCTAATCCCTTGCCCGCAAGATCCAAAATTCTTCTAACCAAATCAGACTCTTGGTCGTCTTTAAAAATAGTAGGATGGCCCGCACCTTTTGGTTTTTTTATTCTCTTCTATATCATAATTCTCTCCACTACTTGATTTGACACGTTCTAATTGCACTTTTCTTCTGAGAGTTTCAAAAGGAACTTTAAAATGTTCAGAAGCCCCTCTGACACTCAACAAACATTTCATTACACTATCAATGGCCAGTTTAATCTGTTCTTCATCCCAAATATTATAACTCCCTTTTCTCTTATAATTCCGCACCATCTGAAACAAAAAAATATGTTTCAGATGATGAATGTTTTAAATATTTTATACAAAAACCGAAATAATTCTAAAATGAGACCAGAAATATATAATATACGTAATTGATAATTTTTTTTAAATATTACTTTTGAATTTTAATAACATATTAGCATACAAAACTAACCCAAAGCAAAAACCATGTGTTTAAATTTTGCTAATTTCATATTAATGAAACTAAAAATTAGCATTGTATTTACTCACAGTAAATAAAAAAGTAAAATAATATAAATAAATATTATAAACAAACAAACTTTATAACATATAAATTATGTTAAATACAATTTCTGGTCACATGTTAGAGTTTATATATACTTTCTCAAATAAAATACAAATGTTAACAGAGCATCATGTTATTTGACCCAAATAGCCCCGAATGACCCAAATAGCCCCCTAATTGTGACTCAAATAGCCCCGTTTTGTAGAGGGATAAACAAAACGTCACCACAACCAAACGGTGAGGGAGAGAGAAACAAATATGGCGGCTATCGAGAGCACAGACTCTAGTCTAAACGTACACAACTAGTAGTAAAGTTCTATGACTCTATTTAGTAGTAAAAGCTTATTAACTACAAGTATGATGTTATAACAGTACAGGAAATGAATGATTGTGACTTACCTTGGTTCCAATGAAGCCGGCAAAATCAAATAAAAACACAAGAACTAAACTTGTAAACACTCTACTAGCGTCACCTTCTTACTATTAAGACGGTCCCCACTCCTGACATGCTCAGAATAAACTTTTCTTATTATGACCTAAATAGCCCCGTGACTCAAATAGCCCGTGATGTGACTATAAATAAATGTGACCTCAAATAAATATGACTCAAATAGCCCAGGTCTACCCTAGATGGCATTTGAACAATTCCCATCTGTAGCCATATGCCAATAAATTTTTTGTATTCCTCCTGAGATGAATTTAGAATTTTTCCATATTTTTGTAAAAAGTAAATGTTAGATTGTTCTGAAATTAAACTGAAAATATCTTCTGTAAAAAATAACTTAAAATATTCTAATGGGCTCATTTCTTGTAACGGAGGGTCCGGAAGTGATCCTAACCATTGTGTATTTGGAAGATTAAATTCACTTTTTCTGAATGTCCATTCTTTCTTTTTCTGCTTCTTTGAAGTCTTTTCTAAATTACAAATATTTACTGATAAAATATCAGATGGCCCATCACCTGCTTTTGTGACAATATTCTCATTCTGAAAAAGAAACGAAAAAAATTGCAGTTGTTTTCAAAAGGTAAAATTAAAATTGCTCAATTATTGACAGAAAGTTCTAAATCGGAATAAACATATTATAATGCACTATTTAAATTTTATTAGGCAAGACACGGTAAAAACTAGCCTAGGCCTACGGTCAAAAATAACACACAAATTGGTTAACTATTACCAAAGAAATTACAGATATCTAGGTTATACAAATTAGATTTTATTATTATATTTTTATCAGCAATCATGACTTTTATTTAAAACTAACTGAAAGTTGACTATAGGCTTAAAAATCTGGAGATGAAGTATCCTAAAATCGACACTAACCTACAATCGTAATCGAATCACCAATCTACAATTAAAGATAAAGAAAAAGCATCAAATCTAAAAACTTACATGATTTTCAAGCAAATTAGGTTCTTCATTATTTTCCTCGATATTTTCACTTAATTTTAATTCACTATTTTGGTCATTTGGCTGCAATAAATTTGTAATTACTTCAAGTTCATCTTCAGAATCATCTTCTCCTTCAGATTCACTTTCAATAGGAAAATTGCCAAATACTTCAATAAATTCATTGCCACTAAGTAATAAATATTTATCAATGTCAGTATCATCTAATTGTTTAGACATTTTAGCCTTATTTAAAAATAGAAACACTATTTACCAAACAAACACATAGCGTCGGCCTAATTGTAAAATCACCTAACTCGCATATTTGTAATTTTACAGGAGGCAAAAATAACTGGTTATTTAAAAACATATAAAATGCTATTTTTATCAAACTCGGTATTATAGTTATTTATAATGCTACAGTTAAAATTAAATAACATTAAAAAAAATATATACAATATTTGGAGTTACTTGCTTTGCTGATTTGATTACTTGGAGTTGGGTGATTTACTTTTGGAGTTATGTGTTTTGCTCTGTTAGATGATTGGATGTAGGTGATTTATTTTTAGGAGTTAAGTAGTTTGAAATATTATAATCTACCTGAAAACTGGAGTTATGTGGTTCAGTAATTGTAAATGAAAAGTAAAAAACTAAAAATACTGCAAGGCTAGGGTAATAATAATAATTCTCATTTAAGAACATTTGATTTTTTTTTTGAAACATACAAACAACAGCATTTAAATCTACAAAAAACTCAATGTGTAAATGCTTAATACATAAAATAAATAATTATTAAGTAGGCAAATTAAAGGATATTACTGTAAAAATATGTAAATGTGTGCAAATTAACACCATTTTACTTTCAAAACACATAATAGTGTAAAAATCAATGGCATTTTACTGTGAAAATACATAAAAGTGGGAAAATAAACAGAATCTTACTGTAAAAACACATAATAGTGGGCAAAATGACAACTTTTTACTGTAAAAATGCATATGATGTAAACACATAAAACACACATTTAATTAATCAGTGGGCAAATTATCATAATACGGATGAAAATCTTTAGGAACAGTAATCTTTAATTCCTGCAAGTGCTGAAATTTCTCTCGTGCTATCTTTAGCCTAGTCTTAGAAAGTTGAAGTTCCCAATGTTAATGTCGTTGTCAGTATCTTTTGATTTGTTTGACCTTCTAGTTGTTTTCCTTTGAGCTAAATTTTGGTCTACATCAGGTTTGAGCTCTTTGTAATCATCTTTATAATCAAGCTTATAAAAAATGTTTGCTCCTTCTGCAGAATATTGGAGGCACCGAATGTCAGTTACCTTGGGATCACCCACTTTATCCCCAGGCCTTATAGATTTGTACTTAATTTCCTTGTTAAAATCTTTAAAAAATGTATAGTCCAGGTACGTAACTTCATATGGTTTCGGATTTTTTCTTGCGTTTCTACAAGTGATACATATAGTTTCTTGCGTTTCTACATATAGTGATGTAATCTGCTGGAACATGTATTTCTCTATTTCTAAGATGCCTTTCAATTACTGAATGCATTGAATCACATTCCATAAAGGTGTGACCTTTTTCCAAAAAATTTTGTTCAATCGTCACTTTATGTGTTACAGCCAGATGTAACAATGCATTTGATAAAGTAGCACATCTGTTTTGATATGTGCACCCAGCACTATAAATTATGAACTTCTTTGAACTATCAGAACTGCTTAAAAGAATTTGTTTTTCAGGGAAATCATAAAGTATGCCTGAAAATTCGTTTGCTGTTAGTTTTCCTTCACTTTCGTTCCACAAAAAACAGTAACCATCTTTATTTTTCAAATTTAAGATACATAAATTGTGAACTGCCAATTTGCGTCTGTAGTAAAGTGCAGATGCATTTGATTTTGGGCAAAGCAGGAGAGACTGTAAATCTACTGTAAAAACATTATCTTCTTCTTTTTTATCTTTTTCTTTTTGAGCAAGTGCATCATCCTTTTTCTTTACGTGGTTTTGATAGACTTCTTCGTTGATAAGTTTCAAAAAATATGCACGACATAAATCACATTGATCTTTTTTGGGTTTGAATAATGCAAGATTTAAGTCTTCAAAGGTTTTGTGGAAAGAACATTGAGATAAAGGCTCAATATCTTTTTCTTTGCACCATTTTTTAGAGTAGTGCTCATAAAGTTCACTTTTTGATGTCCATAAAGGCTCCAGATAAAGTTTCGTTGATGATTTACGGCAATAGTGTGACTCTACTGTTGGTAATGACAAAAGAAATTCTTTCAAGCTGTTGTGTTTAACAATAAGCTGTTCTTGCCTTGAAGGTCTACTGCTCTTTCTTTTATTACCTGATTGGCCAAGTGTTTCATCCTCTATTCCATCCATACCTTCTATTGATTTATCTGAATCAAGTGAATCCTCATTTTCTGTTTTTTCTTTCAGCCAATTGTTTACAGTCTAACCTTTTAAATCAAATGTGTTGAGAAATGTTAGTCTACAAACTCTCAACTTCTTGTTATTAATTCTTAGATGAAATTTGTAAGAAAACTTTCTTCTTGACACGTGTTCTAACTTCCTGTCGCGTGCCCTTGCTGTTAAATCTATTTCTGTCAGTCTGGATACAAAAATTCTTTTTTCAGGCCAGGTCATACTCCAAAATTTTGAGAATTGCTGTTTTCTTTCATCCTCCGATAAAATACTACAACTAAAAGTTTGTGACTTACATTTACAAGTAATGGGTTTTAAATTTCTCTTTTTTTTGTCTATGACGAACTTTGATTTACCCTCAACAAGTCTCCGTCCTTTATACTCTACTCCCTTCTCTCTCAAAAGTTTAGCTCGTTTATATTCCCAATCATTTTCTTTAACTTGATGTCTTTTCCTCCGTGTTCTATTCTGTCTGGAAACAGTTTCATCGTTTATTTCTTCATTTATTTAAGTTTGTTTGTCTTAAATCCCCATCTTTTGCTTTACTGACTTCCACTGAATCTTTTGTCTTTTCTACTGATACCACTTCTATTTCACTCCGGTGGTCTACTTCGATGTTCACTGGTTCAAAAATAACATTTTCTTCAATAATCTCATAATTTTCTGAATTGTTGTCTATCATTATATTATCAACTATTCGGAATTGGTTTTCATGTGGGTCACTCTCTAAAACACTGATGGCATTAAAGTTATTTTGAGTAAATACTCCTAGTTCATCTGGCAGTTCAGATGGAATCTTTGGGTTGTTTTCAAAATTAGTTTCAATTGGCGTCAACTCACCATTTTCACCTACAATAAATAATAATGGATCGTCGGCTAAATTGTTCAAGCTGATGTCACTAATATTAAAATTTAGGTCTAGAGTATTAATACAATTATTGTCGTTAATTATATGTCTATTCAGCTCTTCATCTTCACTGATTTCCGTTAAGGTTTTAGATTGTTCAATATTGCTAGGCCTATCTGAGCCCGCTGTTTCTTGGATAGGCCTAGGAGGTATAAGCTGATATGTACAGTTACTAATTGAATTAGCCGTACTAGTACTATTTTTACAAGAGGCACTATAATTATTAACGTTTGCTGAACCACAGTCATTTAGTTTTTCAGGAAAATGAACAATGTCTTTGGCAAAGCTGTCATAAGTAGTGGTCTTATTTTCTTCTTCAGGAACTAGGTGTAGGCCTACTTCTGATTGAACACATTTTTTGTTAGGCCTAATTCCTTTTATTTTACTATGAACATCTTCGTTTTCTTTTTCTTCATTTTTCTTCAGTACCGGTAATTTAAGTTTATTAAAAATAATATCTGCTCTTCTAGCCATCCTGAAAGTAAAATAAAGTGTGTCAGTATTTGGCATTACAATAGGCCACTGACCACATAACTCCGAAATATGAGATCCATGTACATTTTTAGAGAGCAAATCACCTAGCTCCTTTGTAACAAATCTCCTAACTCCATGTTATATACATACAAAAACCACTAACTCCTTAATAATAAATTCTGTAGAAAGTCAACAGAGCTTGGCAATAATAATACAAAGAAAGCTCCTTAATGTATTACAAAGTATAATTACCTGTATAAATAGTGTAAAAATGAGTTAATATTAAACGTTTTCTTTTCAAAACACCTGACTCCAGTTTTACTTATAACTAACCTTTAAAAGAAAATGATCGCAATGCTCCTATCTCCAGTGCACATTTATTGTAATTATTGACAGCTTTATTCTTAGCAAAATATAAATAAGCAGAATAGAAAATAAACTTTGTTACTTACTTTAAATGTAGAATGTATTCATTATGTCGATAGTGTTGAAAAACTTAGACTTAGTACAACCAAAACAGGACACAGTTTAACCTCATAGCCATACAGTGAAAACAGCTGGAGATAGCAGGTTTGCAAACATAAAATTCCCACAAAAAAGATAGGTGATTTGCAAAAACCTTTTTATAAATTGAAATAGAATTTCTGGAGATATGTGATTTTAAAGGACTATGAGCGGTAACTATGCCAACATAACGGGCAAAAAAAATAAATATTGGATTTTTATGGAGTTAGGTGATTTTACAATTAGGCCGACGATATTAAGTAAACACTCACTACAACACCAAAGCATATAATCTTCCAACTGGTTATAAACAAATGACAAATGACCATTATATCCCAATGTGACATACACGTCACTTTCATGTTATGATGGATTATATAAATTAGATGGAAAAATAACTCATTATAAAACATTATTTGGCTGTAGACAATATCCATAATTGCAAAAAAATTTTGATCTAAGATATATTTGTGGCTGGTTATTTTAAAACCTTTATCAATTTGCCAATTTGTGTCATATAGTAAAACAAGGAGGTTAGCCACATATAAGTCGAAATATCAATGGCAGTGCTTTCAATGTTGCACTCAGTTGGATTATTTTGAAACTAAATAGTTGTAGCTTGAATGTCACATTGGTAAATAAGGAAATAATGAAATAGTTCATTAAATATAGCCATGGAAATGTGTGTGACGTCTATGTCACACTGGGTTAGAAAGGGTTAACAGGTATAGATGAACTGAAATATTTCCTTTTTTCCACTCTGTAAAAGTGTCTAGATGTAAGGCAACATTTGGCTATCTCAGTTTCTTATACTGTAAAAGTTGAGTTATTCCCTTTTTCCACTCAGTGGTTCAATTGTAATAAAGAAGTAAAATATACGCTAAAATTTCGAAACCTAACAACAATACTACATAATTTTTTGGAAGTAAAACAACACAAAAATTAGTTAACGATGGGTAATTTGTTGATTAAAATAGAGTAAAACTATACAGTTAAAAAAAAAAGATAAAAATATAATGAAAACAAATCTCAAAATCTGAGAAAAATAAAAATATACACATCAATGATTCTACATTGGAAGGAATAGGTTTATGTTGATGTTGCAAATTCCAAAGAACAGTAAACAGTGTTTTCCGACTTTTATAGCCTTACTCTCATTTATTTCCGTCATTCTGAGCACAATTGCAAACGAAGAAGGAATTAATTTACGACTTCATTTCACGATCTTGCAACCTGAACATTTGAAAAATGTCTGGAACTCGGAAATACAAATACGCAGTTTACCCTATACAATAACACGTACTATTGTGTCATTAGAATACAACGCAATGAGACTTAGAATAATACATTGTGTTCTATATTATTACGATTGTGTAATAATACCTCGGTTGAAAATTTAGTTTTATATGTTCAATATATTAAATTATAATCAAACAATAGGTCGGGTAATCGCCAAGATCTGAATGATACCTTTACTTACATCATCGAGGCATCTATTCTGAATTCGTTCAGCTTTGCTCCTGCCTCCTGCTCTACCAATTCAATTTTATAGCAGTAATCCTTTTCTCCATTTTCTCTACGTAGCCTAGCCACCTAAGTCATATATATATATATATATATATATATATATATATATATATATATCCTAATTAGTTTTTTATATTATTCATAGAAGAAACTGTATATGTATACAATAACTGTATAGGTATAGGACAAAACTGTACAAACATCATCTAGTAAGGTATTAAATATTTGTGGTACACATGCTCTTTGAGTTCGTCACCATTATTATTTTTAAATGTTGAGAGCACAAATTATCCGTCTAAATAAATAAGGGTTTGTATTTTTTCCCCCAATTACGAATATTTTAAGAATCCCTTAATAACAAGGAAAAAATTATAACGGAAACTAACGTGTAATACTAAACTAAAATCTATTATAGTCTTTTGGTACCAAGTTGATACTATACCAAGACAAGCCCATTGATAGAACCTTCAAGGCCAAAGCTGACGTGGCGAAGTTCTGTGCTGAGAGAGCGTTTGTTGAGAGATGACGCAAATAAAGATTAAACCTGTTAACTCTATATATTACAAAGGTATTCACACTTACCTTAAGTAACGTTTTAAATGGTATAATTGGTATCACGACTTTATTCCAATGACAGACAGAAAAACCAACAATTAAATTAAAAAATAAACGACAAAACTGTATTAACACCTATTTATATTCACAACTTTTGTAACAATCCAATTACGTTATGGAACTACGGGGTCAATGTGTCTTATAAGGGTTGATATAAAGATGGTAAGAGAAGATTAAACTAGGGATAAAGACAAAGTCGTAATCGTAGGGGATTTCTGCTTGACCAAGCTATTTCTAACCTCTGATAAAACATCACTGTGTCTTTGTATAACGGAAGAGTATTTTTAATCCCTATATTTTTATGTGTGCTGTGAATATGAATATGTAATCAATAAATAGAATCGAATTTGACAAATATAGTAATAATAATAATAATGACAAAAATGACTTCAGTATTAAAATATGTTTCAAATGTATGTTTACAATTTGAAAATTGCATGTTTAAAACAAAAATGTAAGGTACCGTTCGTCCCAAAAATAAGTGACTACTAATATTTTAGGAAACATAACTTATTCACTAAATGAGAGACACATTAAAAAAAACAAACACTTTATTTCCAACAAAATGACGTTTCAATGATTAAGTTATGATCTTCAGTTCTTTTTTAAATATTATTGTTGTTTGCCTACTCTAAAATAATAAATTAACCATTGTAATTTATATCACACAGACTATCGATGTGAATCTGTTGTCAATATCGAAAATAACAGACAATAATGTACTCCATTTGCTTACAAATATATACCATATGTTAACTGTATGTTATAATGATGTTAATGCGACATAATTATAAATACAAAAGCAGACACATCAAAGGATGGTAGAAGTCAATTGTCATTCAAGCAGTGTGTTATGAATTATCTCTTTTTATAAAAATATAAAACGTTATTCAAAATCATTGAATGGAAGATTGGATAGCTGTAGTTTGCAACACTCTGAGGGAAGTAAATGATACAGTCCGACGGTGTTAACCATCAATTCGTGTTAGGCACCATGAAGAAGTAGGGATCACTTCTTGGTAGGTCTTCACATCAGTCATTCAATGACTCGTGGATTTCTTAGTTCCACGGGTCAATGCCGTATCTGTCAAACTTTTTGTACAGTTAAACGATTTCTTATTAACTGTGTTATAGTGAAACGCGTGCTGGGACTTTTGTTCCACTTTTTATTCAGGGGATGTTCGAGAATGAGTATCTGACTTACAGAGAAACTGTAATTAAATGATTTTAAAAATAATAGAGCTCTTTTTTTATTTTAAAATAAAACTAATGTATATTTAGTCATTTGACAAACATAATAGCTATATTGAAGATAATGTTTGTTCAGTGAATTACTATTTATTTGTTCATTTTAAAATTAATATTTGGTTAGTGGTTGATATGTTTTTAATAATTACTGTCAGCAAAATATGTACATTTTAATATATGTAGCTACGAATTGTTCGACTTTGTTTGTATACAACAAATATAGTCCCGAAAACAATAAAAATGAATTGTTACTATTAAATCAAATTATTTTGAATACATATGTTGTTTAAATGTTCTGTTTTATTTGATTAAACTGACATAGTGGCTGCGAATCCTACACTTTCAATCGCCGTCCGTAAATGACTACTTAGAATTCCTTTGAATAAGAAGAGATCTTTCTAATTTGTTAATGTAATGAAATTTTTGATCTGGCTCTCAGTTAGAAAACTCCTTCACACATTTCGGTATTTAAGTAATTGAATATTCTTTCTTACATTCTTGTATACTGTAAGTGTGTATCAATTTAGATTATTTTGGGATTATATATTTTAGTTATTATTTCCATTATGATCTACATTGACAACGTAGGAGAGACTAAGTTGTTTTGGTTTGGTTGGTTCTAGGCTGTGTGAAACAACACGATATTGTACAATGTTATTCTGAGGGAACAGAGTTGTATGCATTCAAAGTAGGAAACACAGCGTCCTTCCACCCACACAACAAATTATTTAGTGTTATGATCAATTTTAAATTTGTCAATAAATTTTAATATATAACAAATTAAATTATTTTCTTAATTTGGTTATCATTAATCATCGTGGGAAATAAAAACCTGCTGACCGTCCCTGAAGTTCATCAATTATTAGTGGTAGTCGTTGATGGGAAGTTGTGATTTTCCGGGTTCCATATTGAATCGGGGATATCCGATGAAACACGGGAAGTCTTCACAATGCTGATTCTGTCAAGCATCTTACAATTAAACTCGTCCTGGTTGTTTGTAGTATATTGAGATTAGTACATACAGCATCCTCAAGGTAGGAATGTGTCTGGGGTGGAGAGGAAAAGAGGGCCCCCACACTTTTGTTGCATTTACTTTAAGCGGTACAACCCCAATAAAAAAATATAGACCTCAAATACTTCTTTGTAAACGCGTACCCTACTTTCGTTTCTTTTAGTGGTGTAAATAAGTATAAAACGTTTACAAAAGTCTGTCACGAAGTTGTAACTTTAGGAATTAAATGTAGCTAAGCAGTAATTTGTTTACCTAGTTTTCTTGGAACAGGTTGTACCGTCAAGGCAGGCTAGGGAAAAAAGTAGAAGGGAGGACACGCCCATTACAATAGACACAATCCTAGTCTGAGGCTACTGTAGGTAAGTTGTTTTACCTAATAGGATGTTGGAAGTTGATGCGGAGAGCAGGTCTTACCAGCTTTAGCCACCTGAATGCTTTTGTCAAGTTTTAAACAACTTTGTTTTAGTGTTCAGGTTTTAAAATATACAGTCCTGTCATATGTCACTTTGTTTTCTATTGACTTTGATAGAATTTATCATTTTTCGACATCTATGTAGTCTACTATTTACTTTGTAGTAATAATAATACATCTAGAATAAATGTTCCCTGCGTTGTGTTTAGGCAATGATAGCTGTAATGATTTCCGCCTACAACTCCCACTATTAGATGCTTATTGATTTAAAAACTGTAAAATGATGTTAGTTTCAAGTGCCATGTCTAACAATGGTTTATAGTCCTATAAACAAAAAGAGTATTACTTATATTTTGTGGCTGGCAGTGCTCATTCTTTAACAGCAACGTAATAGAAATTTCTTTTTGAAGAAAAGCACCCATCTCCCAAGGGTGTAACCAGGGCGATACATTTTCAGAGGGGAGGGATTAATAGCTGTATTTAAAATACAGAATTGTAAACAAATATTGCTATAACAAACGCTTAGCTCGAGGAATTTGTTGAATTTCATTTTATTGTGGTGAAACTAATCATTTTAGACGAAAAATGCATAGAACAGGTACTAAATACATTTATACATACTTAGGCTATCAGGTTAGTTGGACCACATGCCCCAGTGCTTCTTGACTATGCCACTGGCAACTACGTTCCCATGTCAGACATTTAAACCCTAACATGTCTGATATGTAGATAATTTTAGTATTATTATAGTTTGTTATGTATGACATATATATTTATTTTGGTATTAAAACACCAATTTATAGAAATTAATGTAGATAAAGGAACAAGAACATGTGTAAAAAATAAAACCAGCTATAAAATAAATGTAAAAGAAACGAAAAACCTTATACTGTAACTACTGTGGAACAAAGCAGTAACATTTTCCTGCTACGGAGTTAATGCGACTTTAAGAGAGGGTGTCAAGTCGCTGAGAAGGTATTAACTTAAGGATTAAGATAAGGTCGTAATCGTTCGGGGCTTTGTGTTTGACCAAACGCCTTTCATAGTCGATAAAACCTTGATTTTAGTGTGTAAAAATGTTTGGACTAGCAGCAAACTAAAGAAGAATGTTATTTATTATTACACAAAATTCAGTGCATCATTAACATATTGTGTTCCAAAAGCTTAGATTTCAAAATATAAATAAGTAAACTACAATTAAATATGTAGAGCTAAACTTGTGGGAAATTCATAACCAGTGGAGAAAATGTATTTAATCGTAGGTGTACTGTCGTAAGCGTAACTCTACTATTTTTAAAGTTCTTATTTCCCATCACTAACTTATGTGTCCGATTCCAAAAGTGCTCACAGGATATTCAGAATTTGTTGAAACGGTTAAATCCGTTTCAAAGGTTGAGCCTAGTTTTGCTGGACAAAGAAATTAGATTTTCTGGTTACCAAGCCAACTTGTACTTTAGCCTATTGAAAGTGGACCTTGACTGTCGTTAGATCTTTTGTAAATTGAATTCAAAGACCAAGAACCCTTTAAAAAAAGGATTGGTTTGTTGAAAGAATTTATATCACCTCAAAATTATTCTTTTATTTTGAATTTTGAGGCTGAAATTGGTACAGAGTGTAGTCCTAAAAGCGTGCATTCTTATAAATATCGAATCAGATCATATTTTGGATATCTCACGTAGTTATTTAAGATTAAAGTTAATAAAAAATTCCAAAATTGACCAAAACTGAATGAAGTGGTAGTGACTTCATAAAGTTTCTTACTTACCTCAAGTAACGCCAACCACCCGGGTCTCTCATATGCATCACAAACTATGATTCACAGTCGGTTATACTCATAACTTGATTCGTTTATTACATCGCCATAAGCTTGTCTGTAACAATATTTGCGCCATTTTATAAGTATATGTGTCAGGGTTTCTTTTTCTTTTAAGTTACATACTTTACAGAAAAGAGTTGTTGTAAAGCCATAACAATAAAGGTATAACAATATACCTGATTCTCATTCTCGAAGAAAAAATGGGTATTGAACGTGGGATACCCTTAATAGCGTCAGCGTTGGTCGAGAACAAAGGTTGTAAAAACCTATTAAAACAAATTAAATTGAGAGCTCTAACCCAAGAATAGACAAAAGAGGTGTAGAGTATTTTGGTATTTTTATTCCCATACTCACTGCCTTTGAGAGATGCTTCAATATGTTCAACAGTTAACTTGAAGTTGTTTTGACTTCTTTACATCCCTTCTCCAAAACCTCCTGAAAGAATTTTCAAAATACCGTGTTATATTCAGCTAAGGCAATATTGGCGGAAGAGGCTTTCCTTCTCATTTGGGCTTATAAAGTGAGAACCCACTGCCTTGTGGTTAAGATCTCTTAAGGCTAAGGGAGCAAACCCCAACAGAAAACCAGATAGTCTGAACATGAGCAATGAATAAAACTAACGGAAGTTTTACCCCAGGTGGCAGACCAGGCCAACTTCTGAAAAATCCACCCTCCTCGGAGGCCGGCCTTATGGATTCTGCGAAAAGCCACTTATTGCTTGAACAAGACCCTTTTAAAAAGAGTATGATGGTGGCAAGATCTCCACCAAAATGTACTGGTAAAAGACTTTACGAATAACGAGGCATTAGTGACTGAAAATACATTCCTTCGAGCTAGACTCTCAGAAATTGAACAACTGTGAGCGGAATTACGGAATGAAGTGACAGCACTCCGTATACATAATGACGAGTTCAAGAAAGGAATAATCGTGTAAAGTATAACAATGAAGAGGACAATAGTCAATACAAAACAGGGTATTACACTGATGAAAATTTGCGTCGGGAAACAGAATGGGTTCTTAAAAAGGAAAAGGGAAGGCTTGCTAAAATAAGGAAATCTTAAATATCGAATATAGTTGACTGCACGAGAGAAAAGAGATAACACATTCAAAAGAAAGAATCACAACCTCCTCCAATAAATGTTAGTAACATAGGGTAAGTTAGGTAGGATAATAACACCGCCAATTCAATACTTCATGGTTTAATTCTGTATCTTGTAGCACTACTATTATGTGGCAATAGAATATCGGTACTCACTTGTGTAACTGATAGCTATCCAAAAGTTTTTGTTTTAAAATTTGAAATACCAGCTAAAAACAAACCAATTTTCAAAATGGTTGCTCATGGCGTTATTTCCCTAGCGTGAAGGCAATAGCGCCATGAGGTATTCAGTTGTTTTAATTTTTTATTTGGTTTTTTCAAATATTTATATTTTTTATAATAACTTTAACACATTCCTGACTTTCAAAAGAAGCACCAACACCAACCAGACTTTCTTCATAAGATCGTTCCTCTTCCTCGCTGTCATCGTCGTCATCAGTTATAAAATCTAAATCTGAGCTGTTTGGGTCCTCTATGTTGGTAAGTATATCACATATTTGTGCTGGTCTCTCAGATAAATTAATTCGGAATGTATTTTGATAATCCTTAGAAACAATTTTTTGCTTCTTTTTAGGCACTTCTTCGTTTGATTCCATTACTCAAGCACAGTGTCTCACCTAAAACCAAAAACAAGTATATAAAATCACATTGCAGCTAAATGTACACAAATGTGGTACTAGACCATTAGAGGACCAACACACACAAATTATTGTATACCCACAAATGGGCTAGTAACACATATGGGTACATAAATGTAGTAATATATTTCTTTGCAATAAAGTTATTATTTTGTAATCATATTTACACTAACTCATTCAGTAACATTCAATCTTTCAAGATCTAAAATTATTATGGCTGTTCAACTTACCTAAACTGTGTATCAAGTCTCCAAAGTTGAGGTTTATGACGTATTGCAGCAAGCGTGACACAGTTGGTTTTCTTTTATAATACAAGGAAAAAAAAAGTCAGCTGGTGTTTTGAATTATATATACCAACAGAACAAAACTTAATGAACACATTTGTGTTGTTGTAGCAAATGTAGCACTAACAATTGATTTATTGCTAGGCGACAAGTTAACGTACACATATGTGTTGATGTCCGTGAAGAGGTTTTAAGCCAAATCCCACTTGTTGCAGTCGCATTATTCTCCCTTTTAACTCGGATTCTAAGTCTGAAGTCAAAGCACAATTGCGGCCAAGCTTGTGTTCAGGAATTTTATTAGGCTTGTTCATCCAGTCTCGTAACTTTCTTCTTGGAATATTGTACTGCCGAGATGCTGCAGCAACTGCCATTCCAGCCTTTATTGAGTTTAAAGCAATTTGCAAATCAGATTTCCATTGGGCACGAATGTTCATGCATTTTCCCCCCATGCCTGAAACAATAATTTATTACTAGTTTATGTAGTCTATATTGCTGTAAAATATATTACCTAAAATTTACTTTAGAAGAGTATAAAAAATAAAATATCATTATTATACCGTACCCTCTGTATTTTCGTTACACATTATAATATATTTAATTTGTATAATAATATAAATAATATAATTTAATTCAAACAATATATAGGCTGCATGTAATGAATTTTCTTAGGTTTATACAGATAAGTTTTTTTAATCATAATATTGTAGGAAAATTAAGATATATTGAAACGAAATCCAATAATGCGGGCAATAACGCCATGGCGTTTCTGAAACACATTTTACGAGTGAAAATTATCTAAAAATAAGAGGATATTTATTAGACTTATAGTGCAAATCACCCTGAAATAAAGTTAGAGGAGGGTCCTGCGTGATTATTAAAAAATCCATTACACACTATGTTAATGAGGAAATTAAGAGTGAAGCTATGCAAATGATATCAGTATGAATCCAAACTAAAGATAAAAAGATTAACATTGCATCCATTTATTGTCCACCTCGCTACAGTTTGCAGAAAAAAATGACTACTTGGAGCTGTTTGTTAGTCTTAGAAGTAGTTTTATCATTGGCGGCGACTTCAATGCAAAGAATTCATATTGGGGCTCAAGACTAACTAGCGCAAAAGGGAAAAGGCTCTTTGAGACGGCTATGGAGCTAAACTGTGACTTCTACTCAACAGGGAAATTAACATACTGGCCAACAGATCCAAATAAAACGCCTGATCGTATTTACTTCTTTAATAGTAAAGGTCTAGCTAACAATTTTTTTGAAGTTGAGGATTGTAGTGATTTAAATTGTGACCACTCACCAATTATCCTAACATTAAATGAAATACTAATTAATTAAGAATGAAAAATATCCTAGACTGACTACCTGTAATACTAACTGAGAGGGATATAGATGTGTTCTTGAAAGATGTATGGAATTCATGGTAGCTCTAAAATCTGTTGCCCAGTTGGTACAAGATCTTTGTTTGTAACCTGCAAAAAACAGCTTGGAATAATACTCCCCTAAAACAAGAAGTATATATATATATATATATATATATATATATATATATATATATATATATATATATTAGTGATGCTAATTACACTGCTGAAGTGAGAGAACTGGTGAGGGAGAAAAGAAAAAGTCGTAAAAAGTGGCAAAATAGTCGTGCTCCTCAAGATAAGGCTGTTTTGAATCAACTGAGCAATAAACTTTTTTTTTAATGCTTCAAGATATGAAAAATAATACAATTAGTTTTTTCCTTCTAGGTCAAACTGCGGAAAGGGGGGGCACTGATTAATCACTCTGGAAAATCACTAAAGGATTGAAGAGAACTAAAGTTCAAATACCCCCCCCCCCACCCCCACCATCAGGATAAGCAACACAGTATGGGAAAGGAGTGATTTGGAAAAGGCTGAGGTATTTGCAGATTATCTGCAATCCATTTTCAAACCGTTCTCAAGACATGAAAATACCACTTTAAATGTAGGAACAGATAGTGTGACCATTGAAATGGTGACACAAACGGTTAAAGGCCAGGAAAGCTCCTGGATACGATTTAATTAAGAGTGAGGTCTTTCAGGAGTTGCCTAATATGGCCGTTAAAAAGCTGTTACAGCTTGTAAATGCAGCCATCAGACACATATGTGCCGAGGCAGTGGAAGGTTGCTGAGGTTATTATGATACAAAAAGCGGGAAAAATTCCGACTGGTAAACATTATATATATATATATATATATATATATATATATATATATATATATATATATATATATATAGTATAACGATCTCAAACGATCACAATGGATAAATAATTAATTAGGCCTAATATCAAATATTAAAATAATAATAATCAATCAAAAGTTAACATTAATAAATAATTGTGTAAATGTGTAAATTGAAACAGAACACATGTGGACAAGCAAATCTTACCGAAAGAGCAGCTGCAAGGTTAAGTTTGGAAAATAACTGTACAAATTGACAAACGTGACAAGGACAAGGGAAAGAAGACATGCTGTTTTACTTAAGAGAAGAAAGTTCGCCGACACAAATAAAAATTTAGTAGAAAACATAACGGAGTTTTGCTATTCAACGCAGCTGCGTGTTGTAAAAAATGGGAACCAAGAAAAAATGAGAAAGCGAATTCCTAACGGTATCTCCGAGGGTGAAGCCAGCGCGTGTAAGAAAAAACCAACGATTTTTAGAAAGTTAGAGGTCCAATCAGGAGAGGCCTGAGTTTTAAAAAATGAGATTTAACCAATAAGCGAAGAGGACGCTACACTTGAATTTCGGGAGAGGTGAAATCGAACAGTAAGGAGAGTCAGTCTAGAACTGGGGTTAAGAGCGTGTAGGTCTTGGCTTACAGCTAGGAATCAGAGTAGGAGGTGTTAAGTGTTAAGAATTAACCTGAGGGTTTAATTCTAAGTCATTGGTTAATTTAAAGGCAGAGCGCCACAAAATTTAGTAGTTTCTTTTGAAGTTTGTTAGAATCATAAATTAAATAGAGTCAAAGAGTTTAAATTTCATAAAAGAAGAGGAGAGATCATCGCGTCGGAGTCCATAGTAGTCGAGAACGAGTAAGGAGACTAAACAGAGTTAGCGGAGTATCACCAGAGATTCACCACCAGTCAATGAACCAGTGTTAGCAGCATCCGACTTCCCAGGCTAAGGATAAGTTGTGTTGTTGTGCGTCGTTAGTGATTTGTGTTGTGTAAAAGTGCCAAAATTATAGCGGACGAGGAGAATTGTTGATAAGTACAAAATTTCATAATAAATAATCATTAGAGTTAGTATTTCACTTTAATTGAGTCATTAAAAGTTCCCATGCCCGAGATAAGAGTCAAGTTTTTTTGTATAATTAATTTAAAAGTAAAGTAATTGAGCTAGCCGGCAAAAATAAAAGTAAATTTGGAAAAATAAGTTAATTAAGATAATTGTTTTGTTTTTGTAATAAAATTGAGATAAATTTAATAAGAACATTTTGGACAAGATTTGTTGAACATTTTGTAGAGTTTTGATTTTATGTAAATTGAATAATCAATTGTAGATTTTAAATTTGTAATCAATAATATTGTGTATTAGAGTAAATTAGTTTTTAAAGAATGCAAGTGTGAGAGAATGAAGTAGCCTTAAGATATTTCAATGAATAGATAAATTGAATTGATATTGGTTGTTATAAATAATTGTTTTGCTAATAAATCCTGAAGTTAGTTAAAGGATAAAAACTTGTTTGTTGAACTAATTTACTTAAACCATCATAGTTTCAAGATAATATTTTAAAATCAATTAAAATTAGATTAAATAATCAAAATAAAAAAAAAATAGATTATATAACAAACGTTTTGTTATGTTATATTTGGTCGCACAACGTGTGGCATTTGTTTAAAATAAATTGGCAAGATAAAACAGATATAACAAAATTGTTATGTTATAATATATATATATATATAGAAACTGTATAAATATGATATTAAAAAAGAAACATTTATATACCGTAACTTGGGGTTACTTGGGCCCTGGGGGGTTACTTCTCCCCTGACCAATTTCAAAATTTTAAAATTTACTTTAAATGTTAATTTTATGTTATTAGGACCTCTAAAGTGTATAAAAATTAATTTTTCATAATTTTATAAATATTATATGTTATGTAAACAAAAGCGGGACTTGTAAGTCCCGTCAGGAGATAAAGGCCTCGTAAAGGAGGTTAGGAAGAATTCAGGATGGATTGGTATAAACAACAATAATTAAGAAATAAAATTACTCTTTTACTCTAATTACATTAATTTATTTAGAAATATGTTATCTAATGAAGTTTTCTAACAAAAATATTACAATAACTCTAAAATAAACTTATACACAACGTAGTTAGAGCTGTCAAACTTTAATATTGTGATATTTTGCAAAGCAGTTTTTTTTATCATTGCAACATAAATGAACTTTACACAATGAACAAATGGAAGTAGGCTTACATTCTATTTTCTGCATACTGCATTGTTCACAACGTCCTCTCTTTTCAGTAAATTTCGGCCAGTGACCACCTAGGTTAGACAGTCTCACATCTTTTACGACCGAGTAACCAGATTTTCTTCTTTTCAAAGACACAGAAGACCCAATTTGCTTGTTATCAAATGGTCTCTTGTTGTTATTATTAGACTGCATATTTTTCCTTGCATTCAAGCCCATTGCTACCGAACGCCTGAATTGTAGAAGAGAAATTTTTTCAAACATTTCACAATAAATAACATATGCGTTAACAAACGCTATGTCAATAAGACCAAAAAATATCCGGTGCCACCATTTCTTTGATTTCCTGTTAACACCATACAAAACTCTGTAACGGTCCGCTAAGTCTACTCCACCCATAAATTTATTATAATCAGAAACAACTATAGGGCATGGTACAATTACTTTAGATCCATCTTTTTGCGTGCGTTTTACTTCTGATTTTTCTGTACCATGATAGTTTGACAAAAAATGGATACTTTTGTTGTCATTCCATTTGAAAAATGATATCACTATTTCAGATATTCGGTAATCATAATCACCTCTTTTCAAATCTTTGTCAGCCTTCATGTTTTTAGGTAAGCCTTTGCGGTCTGATCGGACGGTTGCACAAGCTAAAATATTTTCAGCTTTTAATTTTTCCATTAATGTTACACTACTAAAATAATTATCAAAACAAACTATTCGTTTGGTACCCCAAATCTTTTTTGTAAGGCTTAGGACTACTCTCTCTCCCAGACCACAATTTTCAAATTCACTTTCCAAAACTTCATTTTTCCCTTGATATACATCAAAACTGAGTATATAACCTTTTAAATCTGCCATACACCAGAGTTTGTAGCCTCGCTTTATCGGTTTCATCGGGTTATATTGTTTAATTGAATAATATTATAGACTCGTCTACACTAACTTGATGAGATCCATCGTATGATCTAAAAAACTATTCATTCAAAGCAGTAATTTGTATAACTTGTCCTTACATTTGTCAGGAATTAGATGATTATCATTTACGTGTAAAGAGGAGAGGATTTCATTGAAACGATCTCTAGACATTGCTTCAGAAACTACCTGTGTTCTTAGATCATAACTTGTACACCAATAATGATCTTTAGATGGAAGTTTATGATAACCCATGAAAAAGTTTATGCCAATAAAAATTAAAAAATCACTGTTATTTAATTTCAATGTTTTTCCCCTTTGTGTTGAATATAGATTTGATTGAAAAATTATATTTTCAACACATGGCTCTAGCAATTGAACAAAAATATCTGTAGCAGTCTGACAATTACTAAACACAGCGTGCAATTTTTCTGAAAAAAAAAAAAAAATATATAATACAATCTGGTAGTTATGGCTCAGTGAATATCATAACATTCAAAACCAAACCAGTAAGTATCATACCTTCTGCTTGTGAAATATCAAGAATCTCAGTCACTACTTCTTTTTTCTTCCAATGCCTGTTGGGTTGTTCCATTCGCTTTGGTTTCTTTGAAAGGACGGATAAAGGACCTGGTTTGTTAGCTGGAAGTATCTTTTCCTGGTTATCTAAAGCAAAAATATATACCATAAGATTTTAGTTGCTTGTATTTTTATATCATAAACTTAATTACCTTACAAATAATTTTTATATGAAACTAATTAAATGTGAAGTAAAATGTTCAAATGATATTGCAAAAGTATTTTACAGAAAAAAACTGGTACTTCACAGTTTGGTATTTTTTATAGGCACTAAATATATTCTGATAAGTTTGTTTTTGTCTTATCAAAACGGAGGCTACCATAAACAAATCTTTAGTGGGATTCTAGTAAAATGAGGAAATTATTATTTACTACATCAGGAACTCAAAATTTTTAGAATAATCTGTATCTAAATAGCCTATGTCTACTGTATAAAGGAAATATCTGTTTCACTTACCTGATTCTGAATTCAAAGATGATAATATTCTGGGACTATTATTTTCAGTTATAGTTAACACTTCATTTGGAATATTTTCTTCTAGATTATTTCCTAGACAAAAATTAAAAACTTCATCGAATTTATTTAGAGGAGATTGCGGCCGTACATCTTCAATTTCTTCACTTGATTCAACTTCAGACAAATCATCTATTTCTGGAATGTCTTCGAATAAATAATACTCAATCAATTTATCACTAAATTGCTTGGACATTTTACAAACATAATAAACACGACCAAATAAAAACTAAAATTGTATAACCTATATAGGATAACAGTTTATCCACACGAACACACTCAAAGATAAAGAAATGTAGGTTTTATTCAACACTTATAACAACAACCACAGAAAATAACAACTACACATCAAATATTTACAACAAAAAACATTCAAAAGCTGTTATTAAAACAATAAAGACACTTTGACACTCTAAAATAAATGTACACAGACAAAAACAACATTTGGTTATGAGTTACGTGTAGGTTACTGAAAGCAGGTTATGCTTGTAGTAAGTGAAAAACTTTGGAACTGTTATCTCCTGAAGGGACGTACAAGTCCACTTGACTTTATGGCAAATCTGTAAAACAGTAAGACTATATTCTTCATTTTTTATATTTTATTTGTAAGAGAACATTCTATTTGATAGTTTTGTGAAAAGGTTTGGCTTCTAAAACTATATATTAGTAAGAAAAAATGAAAATATAAAGTTACTTTTTTTTTTATCAACAAAACTAGAAGTGGTGTCTGTAAAGTGGCGATATCTGGTGGAAGAAAAGGAAACTAGCACAATCTTATACAAATCCATTAAGAACTAGGACGTATAAGTCCCCTCAGAAGATAACATTGCATTAAGTTATATAGGAATTTCAACATACATGTTTAAACATTGGGGACTTGTACGTCCCGTCAGGTGGAAAAGAGTTAATGTCTGTAATTTCTACAGCATGATCGAGGTTCGCGGGTTTTCTAACAGGTAGCAGCACTAGTCACTTCAGAAAGCGCTTGAACTCACTCCCGCTTTGGTTCTGGTTCGAGGTTAAGTTGCTTTTTGGTTAAGACGTGTGTTTTTAAGTTCCTCAAATTTCTTTGCCCACAACCTAGAAATTTAAATTAATCTTATTATTATAATACGGTTCAAAAATTTAAACTACTTTTGGGAAGCTTAATTTTAAAGTTACATTTCACTTTGATTAGCAATTTTGTTTCTTTAAACTATTTAAAATAAAATTAAAATAACATTTCAATTGAATATGAGCGTTTTTTGATCTGGAGTTAGTTACACAAGATAGGATTTAGTTTTATTTTCAGTTTTGAAAATTTAATACTTCTTATTTTAAATTAGTTCGCACCCCGAAAGTTGACGACATAAATCCGCCAATACTAACTACAATTGCTTTCGGCTGACTATTTAAAATCTGATGGCCTTGTTATCTGCGCTATCTAACAACTATCATATATAAATAAAGATGCGACACGTACCTTCTTTGATGCATTTTGCTTGGCATCTTGTCCTTCTTCTTGTTTCACAAAGCCACCTTACTTTCCCACATTTGAATGTATACTGTTTAGTGTAACAGTATCCATTCAATATAATGCACTCCTGGCCTCTCTCACTTAAAACTCACTACAACTTCATCCATCCTTCCACTTTGAAATATGTCACAAAACTGCAACATTTGCCCCCGAAAAATACCACAACCAAAGAGTGGGGAAGGGGAGGGGTGGTCTAGTTACATTCCACCGTTTTGCATTTGTGGAAAACCCAACCCCTGCCGCTACCTGGGGTTAGCCTTTACCCCGGGTGTTTAAAGTCTCGGGTCGACTTATAGTTTTTTTTAAAGTATAGATGAAAAGTTTTTGAAGATTACAGCTCCCAAACATGAAATATATTTTAAAGGGAAAATTCAGTAATCCCCTACCTCCCCGAGGCGACGGGGTCAATAGATTTTAACATTTCTTTTAATAGAAATTAATAACACTAATCCAAACTCAATCATAATACTGAGTTAAAAATAACATATGATGAAACTGTTAACAGACATTCCAAGTTCTGTACGAGACAGTTTAACTAAGTTTTCAATTTTTTATGAACTTTAAAAATTATATGTATTCCAGCTTATTAGCTGATTTATCAATTAAAATGTTTTAGGTTTTGGACTTTTGTAAACATTTTAGTTTCTCTGGAAAAATTAACAGAAGTCTGGTTCTGTATGGGACATCACACAATTATTGTCATCCTAGTTACGTAATCTTAATCTTTTTCTAAAGAGGGGCATAAATTACAGTATAAAGAGCAAACATGTACATGTACGACATATTTCCACGCCACAAATGCAATATTTAATATTTATTATACGTTAGCTCATATTTATGTTGGGGGTTTTTTTTTTAGTTCCGCATGAGACTTGTATGAATAGACGTATGAAACCAAGCCATTTCAATACGTGATATTATGGGCAAATGACTGTCGTGCAGAGTTGACGAGTAATTATAAAATATCCGTTTTCCATCGTTCGCTGTGCCAATCGTGCCTTTTCCAAGCAGGCGAGTTGACCCTACACGACCCCTACATCACTGTAGAACTCATCCCATAAGTCTTGTTTCTTTTTCTTCATCTGATGAACAACTGGCTCTTTTGGTGGATTATTTGTTGGTACAACGCTTTGTCTCAGGCTTGAAATGACCTACGTTTTCACCTCTTGAAACTGCGAATTCTGTATAAACGCTTTATGCTTGAATCGAGGATCAAGAAATGCTAAGTAACTTGTTCATTGTTCTCCCATTCCATATCTCTCAGCCTTCTCTCAAAATCATCTGAGGTTTTCTTAACCATCTCAAAAACCTCAGTGCATAAAGTTGTTGAATTCAAGTAATTTGTCATTCGCTTTCTTATTATGTTTACCATAACAACGCATTTGGGAAGAGAAAGAGTTCGTTCTGCACATATTTCCTCTGTTACATAGTAAAATGTAGAAAGTATGTCGACACACTGTCTCAATATTTCCCACTCTTCTGGGGTCAATATTAAAGATTCTTCTCGCTCTAAAAGGGCACAACAGGAAGTGAGGTTCTCTTTGTTCTGGTCAATCTATTAAACATATCATATGTCGAATTCCATCGAGTTATCACATCTTGTTTTAATTTTAGCTGCGGCTTGTTCATCCGGCTTTGAATTTCACATAGTTTATTATTAGCTTTATAACTTTTCTTAAAATGTTGGACAACTAATTTGGCTTTATAATGTACATTTTTTACACTTTCCAAGCCACCTTGCACTTATAAATTTAACGTATGTGCAAAACAACCTAGGTGTCGGAAATTTGCATCAGTGACAGCCTTTTTCACGTTTGCAGCATTGTCACTTACTACTAGCGAAATTTGATTTGCAATACCCCATTCTTAGCAAATATTTAATATGGCAGTTGAGATCATTTCTGACGTGTGTGCCATTTCAAAGTGAGAGCAGCTGAGTAAAAATTACCTTAGACTGGTGGTTTCAGGATTTATAAAGTGAGCTGTAACAGCGAGGAAACTTTTGCTATCAATACTTGTCCAGCAATCAGTAGTAAGGGATATAGCTTTTGCGTTTTGAATTTGGTTCAAAACTTGACTTTTTACGTTATTATAACATGCAACATGGCAACATGCTTTCAGTCAGCGTTTTTCTTGTAAGTAGTTGATAAGAGGGATTGTGCATTTTCAGCAGTTTTACAAATTCTGGATTCTCAACAATACTGAATGGTTGGAATTCCTTCACTACCATACGAAGAAGCTTTAACTTTCAAGATGGGAAGTTTTTTTACGACAAAGTTTTGTATATTGGTTGCGTGGTGGAATTAAAAGTATTAATTGCAGTCAAATTTACTGTGCTAACACTGCTAACGGTAGGGGGTGGTAATGACAAACTATTTTCATTATCTTTCAAATGCGAATCTTGTTGACCAGGTGTTTCAACTGTACCGGCATTATTTGATGAATCTTCGACTACAGTATTATGGGGTTTTTTCAACACCGTTAAAATTGTAGGATGCTTTGACCGCAAATGGCGTCCTAAATTTGCAGTAGAACAATTTTGAATGCTAATTTTAGCTCCACAGTAGCAGCATATTCCATGACTATTTGTATCAGAAACTTTGAAGTGTAGCCAAATTTCACTTTTTTTATTCATACTTTGTGTACATTTAATTTAATTTTGAGAGGCAAGAAAGTTTTTATTTATATATTAAAAATTCATACCCACAGCAGTTATAGTCAATCAAACGTTGATAATGATGTAGAATGTCATACACACAGCCAAGTCAATGCATTAGCAGGCGAAACCATTGGTCGGCTAGACTAATAAAAAGTGGATATTACAAAATAAACAAATTTTGTTTTATTATCTTTAAATTAAAATTGAACTGTATGATAAACGTTACGGTACTGCAGAAACAAATGAACTGACCTGACTGGCCTTGACGAGTGACTGACAGTCTGACACACATGCTGTTGAAAAGGTCAGCGTCTGCCGTCTTTGTCTTTGTTGGAGTTGGAGCCAACCCTAAAGCGTTGTGCGTGCCGTTCACGAACGCGAGTTTTATGTCACCAGTTCAGTTGGGGACCCGTTCACTTCGGAGGCAAGGTCGTTTTGACCAGTTCACTCACTCCTTACCCATCTCTAGACCCTACTTATTCCGATCTAATGATTGGGACAATACTGCCATGGGCAGAAGGTCCAAAAATGTGTGCCAATTGTCCTGTTCCCGATTATTTTATATGGCATTAATATTCTTTTTTCCCTTGCTAGACACGAAATGTCCTCGACTAAGTGATAGCATTTCAGGTAAAAATGTTAGCAAATGATAATTTTTTAAAGCAATTTTTAATCATTTAGAGTGTGAAATTTTAAAAGTAATTTCTTATTGTACGTCTATATAATAGTAGATACATAATTGCAAAATCGATGTAAATTAATTTGTTAGTTTTTGCTAGGCCTAGATGAGTCAGGACAAACAATGTTATAGATTAAGGTCAGCTATTAACTGTTTGCACCTGTTGTTTACAGTTAGCTTCAAATACTTAATTAATTTAAAATACATACCAAGGGTTATGAATTAATTGATACCTAGTATTTGTATTTTTACAGGTTTTTTAATGTCACAACCAATTTTATTGCCTCCTAAAATATCTATTTTCAGTAGTTACGAGGTGTCAATTCTAACCCTTGTTAAAATTCGATTTACATCAGAAATTTAAGAGAATTTCAAATAAAACAAAAATAGGCGTAATGCGATAATTTAAAAAAATACAAACAAAATTTAAAATACTTGAGGTTATGGTTTAATTTTAAAGTCTAAAAGTTTAATACTTTTACATAAGTTCAAAATGATTAAGAAAACGTAAATAGAGTTAATAGTTGCATTCTTTGGCAGGATACTCTTAATAAATCCCAAATAATCCAAGTAAGTCAAACATAGCTAACAGGCTAGGGATGTGAAGTGGCCATTAATTATTAATAAATTCTGCTAACTATGGCAGTAATGTTTATTTCCTTCCCTCTATAGGGGATCCGCCACCTTTAAGCCTTTTTAAAAAAAAAAAATTACATAGGACATTTGATATATATTTTTTAATGTTCAGTACCTTTATTTAGGAGGGTTTTGGGGGTTAAAAAATATATATCCCTTTCATGTATTTTTTACGTGTAAATTTTAAATGCTTTTGACAATTTTTTAATACTATTTAAAAGCTTGAATAACTTTTTTATTTGACTACCAATTTTAATGATTTTTGCATTATTCTGTTCCTTAAAATGTATAGAAACTTTTTGGGAATAGAATACTAGGTGGCTTTGCTGGAAAAAAAGTTATGAGAAAATATATAACACAAAATATTTAAAAAATTCCTAAAACCTAAAAATAAATATTTTTTAAGTTTTTTTTTAAGCTAGAGTACTTTCCATACCCAAAAACCTTGGTAACATAATAAAGAATAAATGGTATAAATTTCAAAAGCCTATGTATAATACTTTAGATTTTATTCAAACATATGGTACAATAAATATGTAAAATCCGAACTTGCGGGAAACTGAGTTCAAAGTAATGGCTTGTAATACTTACTATCAAAACTCTCCTGCACCATACATTGCTTTTTTTCAGCAATTTTTCTCTCCTCCTCTACAAGCTGAGCAGATCTGACTCTTTCTATATTTCTCAGCCGTCCTTGCCTTACGCAACCTCAAGCGATGTACGTCTTTCTTCTTCGCGTGGTGCGATGTTTTCAGTCCAGGCGACACTCCTGCTTTCTCTAGGATCTTGGTCATAGTTAGTAGGTAGACTTCATTGTAGACACTTACAGCTTCTCCAACTGCTTGCTTTAGCCTTCTTCTTGCTGAGAAAGATACTTTTGGGCATTTGCTCTATATGACGCTATGTAGGGAAACATTTGCGTTTTGCGTTTTGCCTAATGAACATCGTTTTAGGAGCTGTTCACTCGATAGGCGCTTATATATGGGCAGTACATGGCAATAAACATTTTCATTTAGAGGATGTTTTATGGCCTCGGAATGTTTTCTTGGGGCTTCATTGTTGGCCAAGTCTCTTTGATAGAAGCACCGCTGTTACTGCCGGAAGGGCAATTTTCTTGA
The DNA here is from genome assembly GCA_963513935.1 of Aphrophora alni. NCBI lineage: Eukaryota > Metazoa > Arthropoda > Insecta > Hemiptera > Aphrophoridae > Aphrophora > Aphrophora alni. The sequence continues at coordinate 46,321,848 of OY740773.1, read as the reverse complement.
TGTGGTTTGGCGTCCGTTAATCTGCAGTGTTCTAAAGTGGCAAATATCGCTGTTCTCATTGTGTCTGTACTATTTAAGTTATTTATAATAGCATTCCTATAGTACTGGGATAATTTATCAATTGTTTTACCTTTTAGGCTACCATGTGATTTGCCTCCAAGTGTGATCTTATCTTTCATTTTGCTACAATCTTTTACAAGATTCCGAAGTCCAGTGCCTAGGCGCTTTGCGACATGGTTGACACACTCTTTCTTGTCAATTGCAACTCCTGCACCATAAACATTCAGTGAGCTGATTTGATCAAATGATGAGTCACCATCTGATATAACGCTGACATAGCGAAAACCGAGGCTTTCAGACAGTTTCCAGATAATTCGGCTACCTCGGTCTCCATCCCTGGAGAGGAACCGTCATAGTTAGCTTGGCATTGGGGCTTTGATCTGCAAACAATTTTTCAAACTCTGGAGAGTGTGCATTTACTTGCATTTTTTTCTTTTGACAAATTCGACAGTACTTCGATAAAACGACATAATCTATCACTGAGCCTCCGTACATGGATGTAAATCCTCTTTTCTGCCATGTCCCGTCGTAACTAACTCCTATATTTATAGGTTTGGGCTTGTCTAATGTCTGTTCAACCTCAGAGTAGGCCTATTCAACTTCTACTCTAGCATTTTTTAGACATTCCTCACAGCATTCTTTAGATACTTCGACTAATGTCTTTACATGTTTGTCAAAAGCCGAGTGATGCAGGCATGGCATATTCATACACATTGAAAAGGTCTGCATTGCCATATGCCCTTTCCCAAGTGAAGCAAAAGTTTTGACCATTCTCCTATTTACGTCAAAAGGTTTTCTTCCACATTCTTTATTGTCGAGGTTGCATTGTTGGGACATCTCAAAATTATTTTTCTGACTGCACGAATTACAATGATCAGTAATCGTCTGTGCAAATCCCAAAATGTTAGACACTGTTACTTTGGAGTTAGTGTCCAAACAAGACTTAGACAGAGATGCAATATCTACCAAGGTATAACATGGTGAGTCGTCGTACGTCTTAGCAGGGGTATTATACGAGGCGATAAGTTCAAACCCAATAAGCCTACTCTTTTTGGCTGGAATTTCATCTTCACTCTCCTGTGTGTCATCTACAAAAAACTAGACCTTCTAACACCCTCATTACTAGTGCCAGGTCTTACATTTCCAAAATGAACAGAAACAGAATTAAGCGTACTTCAGTTTCTCTTATTGTTTTGTTATTCGCTAAATCAGTATCTCTCGTATCCCAACTTTTTTGAACTGATTTATTTACTATACTAGCTGTGACCAAACCCATTTTAAAGTATAAAATTAGCAAACCTAAGACTTATTCTACATAAAACACTGTTTATACACTAGGCTAATGGGCAACCCCACTATCAAATTTCACCAAATGAGGCTACACTTTCACTAAATAGTTATGCATGCAAATGCTCAAAAAGTAAAATGACACACAAACATAAACATAAACAGTTGTCACCACAATAACTATAAACATAACAACATAACCTGTATCATCTAACAACCTGTAACTGAAACAGCTGAGGGGCAGACTTTCACACTTGGAAGCAGGAAGCCAACATTTTGTTACTAAATTATATTGTAAATACATAAAGGCTATGTATATTTACTTGTACATAATATAATGTATATTATTCAAAGGGATACCTATTCCTCTATTTGCCATATATTTTAGAAATACTTATAAATTTATAAAAATACATTTTTTGTAGAAAAAGTCAGTTTTAGCAAAAAAAAAGCGCTTTATTCGTAAATCGCAACAACTTTGTATTTTATTTATTTATAGGCTATATGAAAAAATGATCGGAAAGTCTTGAAATTTTTCACACATATACAGAGAAGTATGGAGAATAAAAAAATAACATTTTTGGTAAATGTGAAAAAAATGAAAATTACCCCATTTAAAGGTGGTGGATCCCCTCATCTTGAGCAACTAACTTTTCACACAACCTTTTTCCAGGGTTAGATTTTTTGTTTATGAAAGTATTAAAAGCATGTAAAACTGTTTTTTTCCTGCTCAAAGGTCCATGAAACATGGGTTTTCTTTTTCCTTTACACAGGTTCAAAATAACTTTCTTCACTAGATGCATAATTAGCACCTAGTATAAAATTTGGATCATTTTTTTCAACCAGATCATTATTATTGCACACAATATCTTCAGTACAGGTATTTTGGTGATTAACAAAACTTTCTTGATTAACATCCTGTGAGTGAGAAATACTCAGATTTTCCTGAACTTTGCTTGAACACTGATTTTCATTAGTTGATTCTGCTGAGCGCCTCTTTAGCAGACGAGCACCCACTTGTGATAGTTGTAGTAAAGGTATAGGCATTTCATACTTATTCCTATGTATAGCTTCAGTATGCCCCATATGAGAAGACAATATTCCAATATAACCAGGATTGCTTGTAAAATGTTCAGGCTTTTCTAAATCAAGTTTTTTACGAAGGTCATTGATAATTTGATTTGGAATGAAAGGTAAGTTAGTATCTACTCGAGGAAACAGTAGGTTATTTGTAGAAGAAACACCAGCCGATTCACGAACTGCAATTAATAAATCCACAGACTTTTTCATAGTTTCTGTTAAAAGGATTGGTACATTTTGGCTCCTTTTTCCTTGCACATAAAAAATAGTAAGGGAATATCTGGCAGCCAATTCTTCAGGAGTCGAAACTGACTCTAAATTACAGTAAAAAGGAATTTTGTCTCTGTTCAGATAATCTGTTTTTAAAGCTCTGGTCATTTCTCCTAAGCGTCGACCATTGAATATTATTAAATCTGCAATGACATTTTTGCACAGTTCTTCTTCGTTTGTTAAATACATGCTAGCAGTTTTTATGTCTCTTTCAGATGCTATGTCAATTCCTTTGTTTCTTTGATTTTTCTGTTTTTGTTTTTCAGCATTAGTGCCCAGTTTGAAACGCCATTCTGTCTCAATTATAGATACACTAGTTTGGAAGTTGAACAGAATTTCTTTTTTGACGTCATAAGGAATATTTTGATCCACTCGCACTTCATTCATGACAATATTCAATGCAAGTCGAATGGTTACACCAACTCTAGCAGGCATGCAAGGAATTTTCATTGTACCCTCTTCTTCGTTGTAACCACATAAACCTTGTAAAATTTTCAATAAAATGGGTATAATTTTCGGACTGTAAACAGTCTTTCAAAGATTTAAGGTATGAATTTTCTTTACGCATATATTCTACAATTTTTGCCAAGTCCCTCATTTGGTTTGATATATGCGACTTTAGATGATCTTCCTTATGATTACTACGTAATCTTGACCCCACTGACAGAATTAGCTGATCATTTTTAACAATATCGGCCAACAAGTCTAATCTCATAATGGGATCTTCACTTCCTCCCGAAGAACATGAGGAAAAAATTGAATTGCTTAGAAGAACTCTTTTTTGTCTTTTTGAAGACTCTTCATCTGGTTGCAAGATCTCATAGATGCAAGAAGAAAGTTTTCCTTTTTACAAAAACTAAACAATGAGAACAAGTTACAAAGTCTTTCTTTTTAGGAGACTGATCATTTACAGGTCTTCTTGCAGATTCATAGGTAGACTCGTGATTATCTGCATTAAACAAATAATTACCTCTGTTGCGCAGTTGCACTGCCAACTCCATTCTATCTTTACTCCGTTTTGGTAATGAGTTCACCGGCGCAACGCAATGCAATGCAACTGCAATCCAACTTGTTTGTGACAGTTGGATCGAAGTTGCGCCGCATGTTCTTCGTCTACTGAAAGCAACTCTCTTGAGACTTTCGACCGATAATTTCATCAGTCTGCTTCAGAATGTCAAGCCATGCTGTTCGAAATCGTAATGTTGTTGCATACTGGTATTTGAGACGGCTTCAAAATAGACGGAAATTTTGGGTTAGTCCTGTTTTTCACCAATGTCAAACATGTTCAGCTTTTGTGTTAGGGCGAGAACTTGAAAAAGATGAAGCAAAATTCAAAGGCTTCTATAGAATGCCCAGGGAACTGTTCAAGGAGCTGGCCGAAAAACTTCGTTCAATAATCACAAAGAAGGACTAAAATAGGAGGAGGTGCATTTCAGTGGAAGAAAAACTATTAATTACTCTAAGGTAAAATGTATTGTAATATTAGCCTATATTGTACAAAAACATTGGAATATGAAATTGAATATAAAATTGAACAGGTCAAAGTATAACAAAAGTATAATATGTATAATGAACTGTAAAAATAAGCGAAAAATAAACTAAGCCCTATTAAGTGTTTGAGTTATTAGGGCGTTGCTACCAATCAGAAGAGTTAGGCTGGTTTGCTGATCAAGCAGAAGAAGTTCATTTCCAGAACAATGAACAGCATTTGATGTATGCAATGGTGACGGTGACGATCGTGCTGGTGAAATATAACTATTCTCAGACGAAGTACCACTAAATTGTATTGAAGGTAGGTATTCTGATAAAATACCATCAATCAATGGTAGTTCTTTCATTCTAAACTTTCGAAACTGTTGATCAGTCATGCTTTCTACATCTGACACTAGACTGAGTAAAAACATCTTTCTTGGGTTGTCTTCAGTGACAGGGACAGCACTCTGCTGGCTGCAAAAGTCAATGAAAGCTTTGTCAGTGGCTGAAATATTTGGTCGACTTTTTCCCTTTTTAGGAGTGTTCTTTGTCTTTGGTTTTACATACCCAAAAGTATCCTGAGACTCAATGGTAGGTGACGCTGACTGCAAACATGTCGAAGCAGGTTGAGATATACTTGAGCTTGAAGTGTTTGAGGGAGCAAATTCGGTTAGAGGCTCGTCTGCATCGAGTTCTTCCTGTTCATCTATGTAATAATTTAAAGTGCTGATAGCTCCACCTTTCTGTTGAGCTATAGGTGGCAAGTTTCCAGTAACATCTTACAGTGTTGGCTTCACGAAACGAACTAAGAATTGTAGCACGTCATTCAAGTAATATGGTTTCTTTCGTTTTCCTCCACAACTATCTGTTTTAAAATTTCTTGAAAAAACCGTTCGGATGTTTCTCCACTTGTCCCTGCAGATAGCAACTGAAATGACACAAAAAAATACACAATATATAGGGTAATTATTTGTAATCTAATCAAATTTAATAAAGAAATCCCTTAAATTATCCCAATCATAAAAGTAGAATATAGGGCACCTGGGTTACGACAAACTAGGGCACCTGAGCACTGGGGCACTTGGGTTACAAAAGCCAATAGGTCCCTGACGTCACTTCCAGAGACGTCATAACGACGTCACTGGAGATGACGTCATTAGGGTACTAGAGACTAGGGTAACAGAATCCCCTACGTGAAACAGATGCCCTAAGTTTAGACGCAAACCAGATGTCCAAAGTACAATGTTAACTTACCCGAGATCTTTCCTCCTCGACATCTCGACGAAGACTAACTAAACTTAAGATATAACCGGCCTATAAAGCACAATACTACGTCACAATACTACGTCACATAGAGCTATGGGGCACCTGAGTACAGATTGACTAGCGTTATGGGGCACCTGAGTACAGATTGATGTTGCATAGCGCTATGGGACACCTGAGTACAGATTGACGTCACATAGCGCTATGGGACACCTGGGCACAGATAGACGTCAGCTCTAGTAACGTCATTATGACGTCTCAAAAAAGACGCCACAACGTCGTCACTGGAAATGACGTCAATGGGGAATTACTCTATGTTATTATGCTACGTCACAATACTACGTCACAATATTACAATACATAATAGTACATCAAACAAAATTTGTAACTTACCAGAGATCTTACCCCTTCGTCAGTTCGACGAAGACTAACCTATAAGGGATACACCACTCTGCTTGTAATTTCTTCTGTGAAGAACGTGGTCTTCTTCGCAGAAGAAATTACGAGACAGGTATAAGAAAATAGAAAGTTCAAAGCACCGTCTATCAAATTTGTTTAAAGCCCTCTCACCACGACAAGGCGATAGACATCTAAGAGGGGAATTTTGAAAAATAATAAAAATAAATATTGCCAAAAGGTGTGCTTCTAATTGAAATAACAAGTAAAAGTGGAGAGGTTTTATTTCACTCCAATTTGAATTTAAATAAAAATCTGGAGACGTACGAGTACAGGGCTTCTACACAAGGGGCATGTATTTACCCTGTGCGCGCAGTCTCCACACAAAAGATGGCCACATGGTCTCAAAGTAAATGAGACCATCTCTACCAGACAAACCGGACAAGCATTATGCAGTCCGTCCGCAGACCGATTTGTCTGTTGAGGCAATGACCCTGTGGCTGACACCGTATTCGTCCCACTAGCAGCTATGGTGGCTATGCCTTCACCCGATATCTGGTGCAGAAGTCGCACCAACGACTCCCATGGACGCTGTAAAACAAACCCTATTGTTAACATATCATAGTTATCCCATAATCTATAAAGTATATTTTTAAAAAAAGAACGCACCTGTGCTCGTGGAACGTATTCCACTAGTGTCTCTCCTTCATCTTCCTCTTCTTCCTCTTCTTCCACCGCCTCCTCCTCCTCCTCTACCCGCTCCTCCAGGTCAGAGACGGTATCTGACCCAGAAGGTAAAGGCTGTGCCAAATCTCTCCAGGGGATAGGTGAACTGCGTGACGCAGAGCCCCCATCAGCGACACTGTTGGCCCTCATAGGTGTTATCCCTGGAAACATCGTGGTAGTGGTGGTGGTGGGGATTCTGGTAGCCGTTACCTCGGGTGTTAACTATAAACAAACCCTGTATTATATATATAGAACTAAATAAATCAGAATAGAGATGCGCACACACATATACAAGGACACTCACATTCCAACTCTGCAGCTGCGGTGTTTCCACATATTGTGTGATATTTGGCATCATGGTCTGAAAAAAAAGGTTAAACTATAAATTGATGCCCCACCACTTCAACCTCTCAAGTCACTTTATGTCAACAAACATACCTGGAGTCTTCTCTCCACTCTCAAGGTGAGATTGCCTGCCATACCTTGCAGATCTCTCTGAATGAGAGACGCAACATCTACGATAGAGCATTCAGGCCTGGATATGTCCATCAATAGGTACCGGTCGGTAAACTCATTCAACTCTAAAAGTATCTGACCCAGAGCAGTACGCACATCCATCATCCAGACCCGAGCCACATCACGACGAGCGGTATGTTCCTAGAAGACAATTTGTGTTAACATATGAATAGAAACACTAGTTATTATCCTGTCTCACATGTTCTAAACTTACTCTGACAGCCTGTGAAACATTTATATGCGGTTGTTGTTGTGGTCGCAAACAGTAAGGGCACACCAACCGATCGTGCTGCTCCTGGTGAGCATGCAACCAAGCGGCAGTAGATCTGGAGGAAGCGAACTGCGCCTCAATAGGGAGACCTCTCACACTGATTGAGATCGCCTCCTCCTCTACCGTACGTGTTACCATCTGAAACAGTAACATAAACATGACTCATTCAAGCAAACAGTAATATCAAACAGCACTTGTAAATATATACCTACAGAGTTGTAACAGTACGGAACAGCACTGGTGGTGGGTGAGGGAGTCACACTGGTGGTAGATGGAACCGCATTGGTGGTGGTGGGGGGTGATGGATCAGTCCTTCGCTCCCCCACTCTTGTAGATGAACGCTGAAACAGAAAATATCAGTTCAGTACATGATAAGGAAGTTAAATAGAATAGTATATTGAACAGAAAAACACAGTATATACCGTTTCGGGAAACAGCGCCCTCATCAATCCTTCTCCACCTCGCCTTCCACGTGGAGGGTTCACAGGGACAGGTCTCCTAGGAGTATTCAACCCTGTGTACCCCAGCCGATGCCTCCAGGCGTGTCCTTGAGGGGTTGTAGATATAGGGGTTGGGGTATAGGACGGGGTCGGAGTCTGGGGGCGGTTAAGGGGAGGTGGTAACAGAGATAATAGAGGAGGTGGTGGTGGTAAAGAAGTTGATGCTTGTGGTAGAGGGATTGACCTCACATCCCGAAGAACAGAGGTCTCACCCTCATCGTCTGACGAGGTATCCACATACTGGATACCTCTCTGAAAAGAAACAAAAAGAAACACATACAATCTGACCGACAAACTAATGAAAGGGGTATAGTTAACAGTTACAAGCCTTACCTTCAAATTCAGGGGTAAAATACACCCTACTCCAACAATCAACATCAACATTAACAGGAATTGCATCATCTGAAAAATCAGAAAATAATACGTTAGTACAAACAAGAATAATCAGCTTGTCCTCTGTGTCATAAGGGGTTGGAACCGTCATCTGGTACAGTAAAGCCGTATCAGAGCCCACATTACAAGCCGGGGTAAGCAGAAGGCTTACCCCTTGTGGAAATAGCTCCAAACCAACGCTATTTCCTGTGACCGCCACTCCATTACAAAATGCGGCCCCCAATATTTTTTTTGTATTTTTACTTTTACATATTTTTTTTGTGTAACAGTGCTACATTTATCACTATGACATTCAACCTTACGGGTATTTACACCACACCAGAGGGTCACACACACATACACATACACACACTCACACAATGTTACAACATTACAAAATATTCCCTATATTTACATCTCCGAAACATACATCTGCACAAGTCACCATGACAGTCTGCTTGTTTACAAAATAACAAGTCCTTTATATGAAACCTCTGACAGTTCATCACACAACAACTATAGCACAGTTCCGTTGCTGTTGTTGAACTTGTCCCTGTTCCCGTTCTAGTCACAACAGTGGTTGTTGTCGATAGTCTGTATAGATCCATCACCGTCATTCGAATGTTCCAATACCTACACCTACAATGACAGAAGCTGAATGCCTGACACTTTGTACATGCCAGACCGTCAACTTGGCAGTCGGGTGCTTGGAAACATTTGTTGATACAACAGTATCCAGTCAAATGTTGAGGTCTCTCAGATACTTTGACAGGAACACTGTACGACTTCCGGGATTTGCAGTCGGCAAGCAAACAGGTACACAGATCACCGTAACAATCCGGCTTAGTGCAGAACACCAGATCCTTTACGGATATAGCCTTACAGGCGTTACCGCAGCACACGTAAGTCTCCAAAGTCTTGCAAAGATACATCTCCATTATCTGAAAAATCAGAAAGTAATTTGTTAGTATAAAAATACTAAACAACTTGTCCTCTGTGTTCTACGGGGTTGGAACCGTCATCTGGTACAGTAAAGCCGTATCAGAGCCCACATTACAAGCCGGGGTAAGCAGAAGGCTTACCCCTTGTGGAAATAGCTCCAAACCAACGCTATTTCCTGTGACCGCCACTCCATTACAAAATGCGGCCCCCAAATTATTTTTGTATTTTTACTTTTTTATTTTTTTGTATTTAATTTTTTTATTTTTTTTTGTGCATAGCCGTGCTATGTATTACTATGACATTCAAAGGTTTACGGGAGACTTAACTCCACGCCAGGGACCTTAAGGTTTACGGGAGACTTAACTCCACGCCAGGGACCATAACGGTTTACGGGAGACTTAACTCCACGCCAGGGACCGTTAGACACACACACTCTTTAGACAATCATAGTAACATTTAGCACTACGCAATGCACATTTACTATCTTTTTTATTATGCTTTGATAAAACACAATTGAAATCTACTCTCTCAGAGACTTTACACTGCGAATCCACCTCTAGCACGTTCCTGTGGAACCGTCTTAGGAATTTTGCTTTCTCTAACCCTTTAGTATATAAAATAGCGAAAGGTTTACACAGTATACGTATTAAATCTTCATTATAAGTCACGCCTCCTTCTCCCCACCGTATACAATGGTGATGTCTTTGTAACCAACGTGCTGTCCTTTGAGCTTTACTATTCAATCCCTCAAAACTGTACGGAGGTTTAAATACAGTAACACTAAAAAAGTGATTGCTCACAATTGCAAGTTCTTTAATAATATAGTTATTATCATTATCCATAAACGCGTGAAACTCAACCACGGCGTACTCCATGTTTAAACAGTGTAATTTCGTCGTATAGTCTGTCAGCCTCAGGTAAACTGCTAGGTACTACCTCGTCCGCGGCTAGGTTCTCATTGATGTATGCTTTCATTTCGTTTTCAAAATAAAATAATTCAGAAATACGACGTGTCACAACAGGAATAGAGTCTTCAAACGCCCCCCACTCCGATTCGTTCAAGGTTAAGGTTCGTCGCTCGTCGTTAAATGTAACATAACGAATACCAAAAATAGATTTAACCACAATCTCGCCGCAGCTCAAGGTGAATCTACGATTACTTTTTTCACCTAATGCAGCAGTAATGTGAGAACCTTTAAGCAGTAGTAATACTTCATTAAACAACTCTTGCGTAAAAAACACAAAATTCTTACCACCATGTATAAGCACACCGATTTCACATCCTGTATGTTGAAACAAACCAACTGATATGAATTTTGAACATTCTTTATTTAGAAAATGCACAGTCTTTAAAAAAACCCCGAGCTGAAAGTTAGGTATTTTTACGAGCTCGTCAATATCCTCCACGGTGGAGACGTTCACATTTACGTCCGTACTCGTTGACTCCATGACTGTAAATAACCTTTGTGAATGAAACTCGTGCCCTATGTACTACCCCCACCCTTATTCGCTTCCCCCCTCCACCTCCTCCTCCTCAAATACAATTCCATCGTTAATTATATCCTCAAATTCTTCAATAAATAAATGATCCTTCTCATTACCAACAAGATGGTATTGTATGAGAGGAAAACCGCGTAACCTCGCGTCGTCAACATCAAATTGGAAGTATTTTATTTTACGATCTATATAGGTTTTACAAGAGGAACAAATCGGATAGTATTCGTAAATATCAACCACACCTACACCACCGACCATTACGAATTCACGACCCTTAGTACCCCGACAAAAACTGTCACACCTGTCAGTGAATTTTTCAAAAACACGGCTAGATATTTGCTCCGATTCAACTATATAATTTTTATCCTTATGTATTTTATAAACGAACGTTTCACACAATTCTTCACGAATCTCTTTCGGTTCATATCCAATATACGAGTGAAGTTTCTCATACAACTCATCAAATTCATATAAGTGATATGCAGGCAGCACCCTGAAGAAAACGTAAACACTCCCTGTAAACGATTGGTAACCCATGATGTCTCTTCACTGAATGGACAGGTAACTGAACTGAAATCAAACATGAACAGTTTTATATATCAATGACCGCGCATGTGCAGAAACCAAATATATGATGTCAGTATAAAACAATTACACATTAACTTTTTTAACGTTACCCGAGAGGAGAGTATATACAATATGTGAGTCATGTAGAATGAGACAGTAGGCTGAAGTATTTGCAGGTATATTTGCAGAAGCCTCAATTTCCAGTCTCACATCCACAGGACCTGATTTAATAGAATCATTCTGTTTAGAACAATCAATTACAAAAATCGGAGCTTTATCCCGAAATTGGTCCAAACTGAGATACGGAGACGGTTCCTTTCCATAATAAGATTTTAGAAATCTTGCATACATCTCATACATGATCGAAACGTCGCCGTGCAAGTTGTCGTAAGGGAAATATTGTGAATTGAGATACAGTTTTACATTTGTAACATCACATCTGTCAAACAAAGTAGCATCTGCTTTTATTTTATTCTTTCTATCTTTTTGGAACCCCAATATAACATATCGAGGTTTTTCCAGCTGATTAGCTGTCTTAACGGTCCAGGAAATTTGTGTCGATTGGGGCAATGTTGGATATTCGTAAATTTCCCATGTACGGAAAGGTATGTGTACAGGACTGTCACGTTCTATCATTTTCAAAATTTTCAATCTAAAAGTATCGGTTACTGTTAGGTGAGGTACTCTCCAGTGTATACTGAGTATCTCAAGCTTTATGTCTGTAGCGTTGTCACTGTAGATAGCATTCCAATCAGTGGCTGATCGTAATAGTATGAGTTCTTGTTTCACATTCACTACTATCCTCTTGTAGTCCTCAAAGAACCCCATCAACAGCTTCAATGGTACAGAGAGAGTAAATTCTCCAACCTCTTTTGTTTCACCAATACCCAACCATCCCGCGTTACCTAACTTATTCTTCTCGTGCTCACGTAACGATAATAGATTTTTCATTATACTTGTAATTCCGACATTTCTCGTACGGTCCACTTCGTTAGCAGCTATCTCATATCTAATGTCATCGAATAAGAACGCTACTGCATTGTTAACAAGCTTTACAGATGCAGCTGTACCGTCAGCCTTCGTTCCACTCAATTTACCCTTGATATGTAACAAACTTTCAAAAGGGACAGTAATAACATCCTGTTGATTTATAGGGATACGAATTTCATCGTTATTGCCATAAGTAGAGGACGCATATGGTCTGTGAGAATGGTATTCAAGACCTGTGATGACGTCATCGTAATTTGCAGCACTATCTATTGCCAGTAGTTCCATTTTTAACCTTGAATCCTAACGATCTAAGGAACAGAATATTCCGTCGTGTTAACTCGGCTAGGGGTCGACTTATACTGACGTCTTTTTTATACTGACGGTCGTTAAATACGAGACCCATTCCGTCGTAAGTGTAATCTGACAGACACAGTCTCCCCTCTGAAATCTACAGGAGCACCGACCTGATCTGTTAAACTTACTGTGATATTATGAATAGTTTTTACTTTGACAGGTAAATATATTATTGTTGGTGGAATGTCCACAATCTTGTACCCTGGAGGTACTTGTGGGTAAAACTCGTGTATAACATGACACTCTGTACCATTTTGAAATGACCCCTTCACAATATTACACTCTATACGAATAACATTCACTTTAATTACATCAACTGGTAAATCAGATTCATGTTTAGCATTAGCAGCAAGATCACCGATCTTAAAACCGAGTAATTTCCCGATAGAGTCCTCAGTAAACCGAATTAGCCTAGAACACTTTATCTCAGCTTTCAATGTATTATTGTTGGGTTTTAGGGTTAATCCATCCTTCGCTGGCAATTGTGACCTGATATATTTTTCAATATCCTCGATTTCATATGAACCAGTAGGTATACTAATGCTCAATTCAACACTATCTTTATCTTTTGGATCTTTGCCGAGGTAAAATTTATTATTAATACCCTCCACTATATTAGGGATTGAATTGTAAGTGGCAAAGTCAATGAGACCAACCTCCCACTCACCATCATCCAACTCAACTGGAGGAAAGAAATCACACGAAATTGTAGAACTATTACCACTTAATACGATACTCATGATAGAAACTTTAGACACAAATGTCCGCACACGACTGAGTTATCGCTTTGATGTCTTTTATAGTTATAGTTGATATTAGCACCCATACCAAAGTACCTAGTCAACTCGTTTGGCGGTCTAAGATTTCCAAAACTGTCGAAATACTCTACACTATTACCTCGTTTTTTATAACACACCCAATGTGTACCTTCACCGTTGATACTATCTAGGTTTACAATAGCATTTTCATTTTTCAAAGGCTTCGAGGGAAGACTGTCTCTCATGTAGACACCTCTAAAATAAGGGATTCTTAGTTTCAAGACATATTTCTCCAAATCAATATTTGTTAACGGTCTATTTGGTAATGAATCTAACAACGTTTTTTTTTACCTCTCCTACGCTTTTTCTTACCACCACCTTTCTTATATGGTTTCAAGTAAAGACCCTTCCCCTTTAACTGTTTCAATAGTTGTTGTACTGTACGTTTCCCCCTTTTCCTCTTTCCACCCCCTAATTTTGTTTTAGCCTTCATTGCAGCTGCTACAGCCAAAGCGGCGGCACGTTCACCCAAAGACGCGTCCCCTGCTTTAACTCTACCCCAAGCCTTTCCAGCAAGTATTTTATCAGCTCCCCTACGTCTTTCCGAATCACCGAATCTACTATATGCTATATCGTGTTCCTTACAAGCTTCGTCCAAAGGGTTCACACCTTTATCTCCACGAGCTAAACGTTTGGTAAGTTTTGTACCTGGACCGCAATAGTTGTAAGACGGTAAATGTAGTTCGACGGGTAATAAATCAACTGCTTTATTCAACACCTTATCACCTACACTTAATAACGAGGATACAAGACCACAACCTTTTCTCTTTGACTTTCGACGTCTAATAGATGTTGCTTGTTTCGCATCCATTTATATACTGATCAAAAAGGTGAGCTGCATTCTATTAAGAGTAAAATATACCCCCTAGTACGGTGTACGTTCTGTTCAAAGTCATATTTACGAATGAGTTTAATCAACAAATTGTTTAGATATTTATTCTACATCCTTATCCTCTGCGCCCCATAGCGATCTCCAGTTCTTTACCCCTTCTTTAGGAATAGTTTCTTTACTGTATTTTGTTTTAATGGCACGTGCAAGTTGAATCAATTCCGTGTTAATAAATTTTTTCAAACTAGCTTCCGTAAGTTCAATACTGTGAACAAAGTTGAATCCCGCGTGCGCGATTGATTCGGTTAATTGTTGGACTGTAACAGCATCCGTTGTTGAAGTACCACGAGCGACATTACAAATACGTTTTGCCTCGGCATTAAAACAGTCGTCTTTTTGATTTTTGAGTAATACATTTGTATTTAACCAATCATACATATCGTGAATATATTTTTTCAACTGTCGCAAATTGACTGCATCTACATCAGACGTACCGTCAAGTAAATCACTTATTTTCTTACTGTCAGCACTGAATATCCCTCCAAATGGGAGTAAATGCACAGTATTTTTTATAAGAAAAGCTAAATTGACCGCATCATCCATAAATAATGGAGAGCCGATTTTTGCTACTCTTTTTTGCGCAAAATTACATGATTGACCGTCATTTAGTGGCAGTCTATTGTCAACGTACTGTTTGTTGACAGCATCCTCTTTACCACTAGGCGATTCTACATTAATGATTCTAGAGTTACTGGCATCAAATAAGCCCTCTCCGTTCTTTACGATAAAATTTTCCTTCGCGTATATAACGTTAACAGCATCATCATTTCCCACAGGTTTGCCTACATCTTGTATCCTATTATGATTAACAGAATACTCGGTCATAAGTTTGATTGGAATTAGAGACTCGAGATAACCTTTTGTTACGGCATCATCAACGTCTTTGGTCACGCCCAGACCCCCCAAAGGTACACCCTTTGTATGATATTTTTTTATTTTTTTGTTAAAAGTTAGACAATTTTTCTCTAGAGTTTCTAGGTTAACGGCATCTTTTTTAGTTTTAGGGCTGGCTACATTACTTAAGATTTTGCCCCTTATGTCGTAGTTTCCCTCAGGTGTAAGGTCATATCCTGTAACCCTAGACCCCGACACTGAACGAGTCTTACTAAGCTCAGAGTAACGTCCAAACTTGTCGACGCTCATTTTATTAATGATCTAATTTTTCTATTTCCAGAACCTTTTATAATCCCAGCTTCCCGTAGTTCTTCAATGATGGAGGCTATTTCGTTAGCATGTCCTGTATGACCAGCATCTATAGAGGCCAATAAGAGTCTTAGTCGGTTACAAAGTTCATTGGGGTTGTCCCAATATGAATATCCTCTCCCTGTGATTGTTTTAGAAGGGAATAACGGCTCTATAATGTTTCTATATTTTAGAGATCTGTTACGATTAACTACTTCGTTCGGATTGTATGATCTCTTGTGTGCACTGGATCTCAAACAGATATCTCTATACGCTCGTAAATCGGCATCGGTATATATTTCATCATCTGGTAAACGTTTAAACACCAACTCGTACAACCCGGGCGTCCCACTATAGTGTATACCGTCAATTATAATTTCACCATCGTCCGACAACTGAAGAGTCTTGTTACCGATCGTCATAGAGTTGTCTTCGATTTTCGGTCCGTAACTGTGATCTATAATTTGACTTCTGGCGGTATCTTTCATCATTATAAGCATATATTTTCGTGCCAGTGGATGTTTGAAATTACTGTTTACCCAATTTTCAGATGTACTTTGCCCTTCAGGTGTTGACAATAGTTCCCTTACACTGGGTCCTGGTTGGTCCGGACTCTCGGCAATTATTTCAGTATCCATAAAACTAGGAGAACCCCATAAATTCCCCACCTCCTCATCCTCCTCCTCCTCCCCTCCCCTCTCCTCAGGGCTGATCACGTCCCTAACCTCGTCCTTAACCTCGTCTTTGACATAGGGTATAGACGGCGACCCCTTTATTTTTGACAACTCTTTAAGTATAGGGCTGTATTGTTTATTGAGCAGCACCTCTGTATAAGCTTCGCCTTGACGTATAGCCCGATACTTTTTTTTAATAACCTCCCTTAACCGTGATATCTCCGCTGTAAGGTTAGATGACGTCATGGTAATTCTATAGATCTGAAGAAACACGGATATTGTTTTCTAGTCAAGAGGAACTTTATTATATCACCAGCTGATGCTTTCAATATGTTAGCACTCCACTGCAACCCTTTCAGGTATCCGTACGTGTCCTTGTCAAAACGAGGAATGTGCTCGATTTTGTCCGTACTTTTAAATATAAAGGTTCGTTTTAGATTATCACGCCATTGAGCTATTTCGGCTACAAAGAGATAATCATTCTTTGGTGTGTCCTCCATAAACTTTTTAAGTTTAGCTATAGGCTGAACACTTTGCTCACTAAGCAGATACGAGTTTAATAATAAAAATTCGTCCAAATTTGAGCCCGTATATTTCATCCAAGACTGTAACAATTTCTGGTTAGTTACAGTATAATTGATACCGTCAAAGGATAGCCCAAAATGAACACATTGTTGAGGTACTGTAGGTAAGGCTTCCTTAAGAAACTCTACAGTGAACAAACCTTGAGCTTTATTGTTTACAGCTTCAAACTGTTTACCTCTGGTTCGTTTAGGCATGATGGGGGGAGGGCCGAACTTTACATTGTAACTAATGTCGATACAGCACTTTGTCTTTAAGGCCATTCTATATAGGGCTATAGGCCCGCGTATAGGTATAGTTCTCTCTGTGACAACTACACATTTGGAAGTGAAAGGTAAGGAGCTTCCATACTGTAACATATTCAAATACACGTTCATATACCCCACCCCTCCGTGGGAGGGGGTGACAGCTGTATTGAACAAATCGGGGAAAGGTCTAAACCTCGAAATCATATTTTGAGGATGTCTCACCGTGCCTTTCAACATATGTTCGTTATATATAACAAGTTCAATAGGCACACCGTTTTTTTCACACTCGCTTAGAAATTTCAACCATATTTCCCTATTGTAAATCCTATCGGCCGAAGTAATCATGAGTATAACTAAAGGTGGTAAGCTTTTACTGTGACCACCCCGTCTTTTATGCCTCCAACATCTTCTATTGAATATATCACCATATCTACCAGATCTACTACAATAGTTTCCACAAAACTGTTTTCTGTCCGTATAATACCATGAACATAAATTTGATTTCGGATTATGCAATTTACAAATGTTGGCAAAAGGCCGAATATCATTATACGTGAATATACGCATTATATATCTTTAATAAATCGGTCAAAACCAATTCTGTAACGACCAGTTTCTTTTTCACTATCTTTATCTATCACAATAAAACCGTGTTTATTCTCCCAAGCAATAGCACAAATATTTCTAAACTCGTCAAATGAAACGTCCGTATTGACGTGATCTTTGTAAATGTGGCGTAAGTTCAGATCATCCTGTTTAAATACTATTAAGAGGTTTGCATTATCACGAATCAAGTGTTTTGGGATATTACTGTAAGATTGACCTAAATAGAAAGAGTCAATGTTATTATGACGCCCCATAGTAAAATAAGCACGTATATTGTTATGTTTTTCACAAGCGATATCATCAAATATCATTATAGAATTAGGTTCGGCCTCGTTTGGCGGGATTACGAATTCATTATCAGTGAATGGGTAGTAGCCGACGTCAGAATTTTCAAGAATCTTTTCCAGGAACTTGTACTTTGGTTGGTGAAGGGATTTTGAAAATATGTAAACATTAGCAAATTTTAAGCCGTTAGGTTCAAAAAGCAAGTTAAATATAACGTTTGTCTTCCCGCAATTTGACGGCCCGCAAAGTAATGCTCTGATTGTGTTTGGGAGTAATGAGCTGTGTCTTTTATTTACAGCCTTTTTCTTGAGAAAAGTGTCGAAATTCGTCATATTCATTGAATGTAACGAGTGCTCGACCCTCATGATGACGTAATACTGAAGTAAAATTGATTTGTATGAGCATTATATAAGTTTTTTCCAATACTCTACAGTAACCGTAACCTAACCTAACCTATTTGACAATTTCCTTTTCACTTACCCATGAGTTATGTGTCTGATCAAACCCTAGCCATTTCACAAGGACCTTATCACCCCTTTTCTTTATAACTTTCTCAACAAGATATACATTACCTATTTTTGATCTATTTAATTCTTCACCATAAAACCCGCCTTTTAAAATTTCCCCCTTCGAGTCTTGTAGAATATAAGTTATAGGTTTTGACGGTACAATAGCGTAAACTGAGAAAACCTCGTTTGTCCAATTAGGTAAATAACCTTTAACGAACGTCTTTTTAAATTTGGAAATTCTAACTTTTTCATCTAGTTTAAATTTTGGTATAGCTTTTACGGGTTTACGATCTAGTTTTTGTAATAATAGTTTCTCATGCTTTTTCAATACGTGAGACGGTTTCATTCCTATGGTACTATGCACTGTATTATTATATGATTTTAATATTTCTTTTAAAAGGGTTAGCCATTCATAGCTGCCTCGAGCCGTAAATTCACGCCACATTAGATTTTTTAACGTACGATTTAACCTTTCGACTATGGAAGCTTTTTTGTCAGAGTATGTATGGTAATGATTAATGTTATATTTTATCATTAACTGTTTCACACGAGTGTTGAAGAATTCTTTCCCTTGATCGGTTTGCAAATGTTTCATACGATGTTTTTTAAGTATAGGGTCTAAACATTTAGCTACTTCAACGCCTGATTTTGTTTTTAACGGCATAGCAAAAGCATATTTTGTTAAACAGTTTATCATTGTCAATATATACTTGAACCCTTTATTTTCTCTCGCATAAGGGATCATTTCGACCAAATCAGCCTGATACAGGTCATTTATACCTTTTATAGTTACATTTCTGGTCGGGTAACGCCTACGGGCTGGTTTATGCAACTCTGCGGCAATAGCCTGTCTTACATTCATCATGAAAATGATAGAATTTAGAGAATAGCACAGTTTTTATAAAATACGCATGGTCTTGTATCCATAGGGGACTGTATCATACTCTCCAAATCTCTTTCTTTTAGCACCTGTTATACTAAATTTTTTCTTTTCATTTATTGTAACAACTTCACGAATAACGGATCTCCTAATTTGATTACCACTTATGTAAATTGGTTCGTTAATGCTGTCAACATCGTCTTCTGTGTCAACTAATCTTTTTAAACAATCAAAGTTTAGTATCTGCGAATTTCTAAAATTTAGTGTGAAACCTTTAATTTTACAAACCGTAACGGTCTGACCTGTATTTGTAGAGACTTTGTATCCGTATGTTTTGGGACCTCCCGAGACAAACTCACTGATATATGAATCTGGTCCATATTCTGTAAGTTCATCGGTCATTTCGCCTAAATAGTCACCTGTAACTACTTTATGTTTACCCTCTTTAAAAAGATATATTACACTATCTGTGTCGAAGTATAATACTTGTTGGCCTAAAGCATCAAGATGTTCATACAGTTTAAGCCGCGCCTGACTAGTAGTGAACGCAGCCAACACGACATTTACAGTAGGTAATATGTCGGCAGATTCTTCAATATACTCCCACGATACAAATAACGTTTCGTCATTAATTTCTTGGACATTTGTTACTACAACGGAAGGGCTACATAATAGTTGAAACAGATCACTAGATCTCCTTATAATTCTAACTTTAGATTGATTCTCCTTTTGCCCAAATTTGCCCCAAAATGAATTTAACATTAATTTTGCAAGCGATCTTAGACCGCTATTCTTTTCAATTTTAGTGGAATCAAGTCTAATACTTTCATGTGTGAAATAGTCTTCGATATATTTACATTTATCCTGCTCTGTCACACACCACGACGGAAAACCTGATGCCTCCTGTTTTATTTTTAAAAAAGTGTTTATAAAATCTGTAAACAGCCCTCCGTTGTCAAAAGTAGCCATCTTGTACACCCAAAGCTCATACATGTCCAATATAATGTAACCTTTTTGTATAGCTTTACGGATTTCACTCATTTCCCAAGTACCCGATAGGGCACGTTCTTCAATATCGTGACAACATTCATTCGCATTAACATTTTCTCCACATGTTCGACACAGCACAAACATTAATTTGTTGTTCATTCTTACAGGTAAAACCGGTAAATATAAATTATTTGGAGGCAGTATTTTGCATTTTAGGAGCCCTTCAGAGTTTAGACCTTGGGCCTTACAAGCCTCGTTACCTATGAAAATCTCAGGGTGACCTACAGGATATTTACCATACTTACATACCCACGGATATAATGAACAAACGTCCACATAATGTATGGATTCTCCTTCTTTACATAAATGATATGATTTTGTATTCCCAGTTCTACCACCAAAAAATGCATCACGTGGGTTTAGAGGTAACATATTTAGTATAGGGTGTTTTTCTAGGTAGGCAGTCTCGAGAGGTTTGTCTTTCTTTAGTTGCCTAAATCTACATTCCCACATTTCGACTACAGTGTAACCGATTGACGCAAGTCTTTGTGTTTTTAATTGCGTTCTCTCGTATCTTAAATTGAATGTATCGGCTGAATCGTTATGTAACTCTTCATCCCGATTTAGAGGAAAACAGTCGGGGCATCCGTGATAGTAACACCCGTGAAATTCAAATATAGTGTTATTTGAGATTCCGTCGACACTCATCCCATTAATTTTGACCTCGCGACCTCTACCGGCGTGTTCTATCTGTGTTCCTATTTGGTCCTCTTTATATGTTAACCACTGTAAAGCGATAGATGACTGATTATCAATCATTCTGTATCCCTTTCTAGGTAAAATTCCTATTGTATCCTTTTTTAAGAAATTACGTCTGAACGCTAGATTACATGCACTAGCTATTGTGACGGCCTCTAAAAAAGGGTCCACATTACACTGATCTAAGAACATTTGTCTAAATTTAAGACACGCTTGAGCTAAGATATCAACGTCTGATATACAATAAGCTACGAGTTCTACTTGAAGATTAAAAACGTAATTGTTCTGAATCTGTATATTATACCATTTTAAAAAATCTTTTCGACTCTCGTCAAACATGGAATCAGGGTTGTAAAAATCAATAGACGGCATAGGTCCTACATAGTTCTGGTTTTCCCTTGTATTGAAAAGGTGAGGAAAGTACCCCTTCTTTTTTTCAGGAGGTAAATCGAAAGCTTTAGGTAATTTTGATAATGCCATAGGCATATAATTAATGGAATCGATAAAACGAACATTATCTAATTCTAGTAATATTATCTTGGTACCTCTAGTTATCAATTCAGGTGTGAATTGAGTTTCCTCTAGAATATATTTTAAAATGAATTGTATATCAAAACCTGAGCCGTAATGCGATATAATACATACATTTGTAAATTTTTTCCGAACATTCATGATATACTCCATAAACTGATTAACAGGATTGGTATTGAAAATGTGTAACTTATCATGCTCTGTCGGACAATTATTAGGACACGAATTACAAATTTGTTGTGAAACACACAGATTGACTTTATGAACTCTAGTTTCGGGATTTGAGGTTGATGGTGTATCTTGGGTTGTTTCTACATCGAAAAAAATCAATAAATATCCGTCCTTTTTAGGTTTTTTGTTATCTATTTTCATATAACATTGATGTCCGGAGGGTCTATATTTTGAACAAACACTACAGTATTCCTCATAACATGTATGTTTCGGATGTTGTCTTGTCTTTTTAAAACTACGGTTACAATTCAGACAATATTTTAGTATGTTACACAACGTTGTCTTGTGCTGATTAAAACAAGTCTGATTAAGGAAATTTCTATTACACTGGTCACACGTTGAAACGCTACCATCTTTTTCGCAAGGTGGTGAACGCTTACATGAGTTGCAAACGTTTGAACAAACATGATCACCTATCGTGTTGTAAGGAATGTGACAGTTTTCGCAAAAGTAACTACACGCAAATGCTGAAGTTAGACTGGTTATCAGATTGAAATGATTTTGGTTGTACAATAGATTAATTTTATATTCGGCATTAGGTATATGTTGTTCAAATAGTATATCACGGCCCCTAGCCCCATATTGATAAACAGTAATTTTATAGTTTTTTAAGTGATCCTGGAATTTTTTCAATTCTGCAATACCGGCACCGCTTTCAGGAATAGTTACATTAGCATCGTTTAATAGTTTTTGAGTTTCGGTTGTTTGTCTTTTACATCTGTATTGTCTAATAGCATTGTAATATGGGTCTTTTTTAGCGTGCGCAATACCAACGACCAGGGCTCTAGGTAGACATAAATTGTCTGTATTGTTTATAACTACAACACCCTTCCTAGATTTACACTCTTCAGTAAAGTCATTATAATAAAGACCTCGTCTACGACCTAACCCTACTGGTAGGCTAACTTTTGTGCATGTTAATTGAAATGTATCAGTCCACGAGCCTGACACTGAACCACTCTGGATTATACTACCGATAACAGCCCAAAGGGTATCTACTGAAATCTCAGTTAATGGTCTAAATGCTATATACCCTGGTGTTTGAATTCTCTCGTTTTGGAACGTGAAACCGATTCTATCATTTTCATTACCATTTTGTTTCATCTCGTTAACTAGTTTTTGTAACCCCAGTTTTAACCAATCGACGGTATTAACATGTTTTGGTGGAGTATTAAATTTGAAAAGCGTTTTTGTACCTGTAAGTCGATATTTTCGAACATGGGATGTCGTTGTACTTATACGGTTTATAGGGTCCATTATATCTTGTAGGTAAACTATGGTAATATATAGAAATGTAATTGCCCCCAATAGCACACACACACACAGATATATATCAAACTTATGTATATAATAAATTAAACATATGAATAAATAATCGTATAATACAGTATATATCAATTATATAAATCTTATATAACTATATAATAAATAAATTTGAATAAATGATATAGTAAATGTAAAGACAATCGAACTATGAATGAAAATCAATAGTCGTATGAATAATTTTTACATAGAGTAAACAAAAAGATTTGAATGTATATTATTATTTGTTATAGATATATAAAAGTATATACGAGAACATTTGGACTTACTCAGATCAGGATTAGAAGTGAACTGGCTACAGAGATTCAAAACTCTGTTTCCCCCCAACCATACACAAGGAAATATCTATTGTTCAGGTTTAAACGTTATGCATGCGTACGTCTGTTGGTCATCTAATACGTTCCTACGCACGCGACTCTAATCATTGTCAAGTTAAATTGTTGTTGCATGGGCATGTAAACTAATTGTATAATTATGTATACATGACATTTCTACATGTTCGCAAAAAGACAACCTTGCGCACTATATAGGTTAGTATCCACGACTTTCTACACGCACGCAATTGCGTATATCCTGCCACTTATTTTGCTCAACTAAAAAGTTATAGAACCATGAATATAATATGTGCTCACAAACAGTCAATTATTTTGTTTACCTGAAAGTTATAGAACCGTGACTAACATGTGTTCGCAGACACGCATGCCTGTATGAATATGTCGTGTTTCAAAACAATGTATCCTAAAAAATTATAGTAACGAATCAAATCATAACTTAATAAATATTTTACTTACGTAATCACTTACAGCGATCTTGAAACTGAAATGGTAACTGGGAATCGAGACTGAGGCTTTTATAGTGGGGTAGTTATGTAGCCTAGGGGGTGATAATTTGTATATATCACGGTTATTTTTGTTAGACCAATGCTATGAAATCGCCTGCAAGTAACCACATGTGTTATTTGTATGTGAAGATGCGAATATGTATTTTCGCATATCCCCCACGTCGTGATTTATTGCATACGGACATGTGTGCATGCGTGTGGTAGTTGACAGACGCCATATGTTCTTTGCTAATGCAAAAAAAATTTATATGACTGTGAGAATGGTGCATGTGTCAGACTATTTACGTATAGGGTGATACAAAAGTACTGTATCTTAAACAATTCTTGTTACTGATATAGAATTAAAACTTTTTGGACCATCTAACGATATCTCGTCATTTGCGAAAAATTAATTCAACGTAATTAATTAAATAAAGTAATGATATTGTTATTTTTGAAGACTAGATAATTCACGGTAAATTTTGTAAATAGTAATTTACAGTGTTTCAAACGATTTTATGTGAGTACTTGATTTCAATTTTTTACAGTTATTGTTTAAGCTAGAATACGGGTAAAATTTAGAGATAGGCTAGGTTTTTACTATATTTTAGCGCCTTTCTGTGCTTGTCTTTATGGAATTTTCAGGATTAATATAGACCGTAATAAAATGCTACAAATGATGTTCCCCATTTTGTACTTTTTGTTTGTTTTTAAAATAGAAATATTTGAATTTAGGTCCGTTTATTTATCTTCAATTCAAAATATATTTTTCATTCCGTTATTAAATAGATTTTTGTGAATTTTGATAAAGCTTGCCAAATAAGTCTATTATTATTATAGTGAGCGGTTTTTATATCCTACATCCGAAATTCTGATTACACTTTTTACACACCTTGACAAATGTTTGGATCTAAGTGGGGTAAAACTTAGGTAATATTAACAAATTATAGTTTGGACTTACGGTTATTCTTCGTCGCTACTCGATGTTGAGTCCCGACGGAATTTGCCTGTCAACCCTGACGTTGATGGAATATCAGGGTCGAATATAGGAGGCTCTGGGGGAGGCGACAGCATGGTCTCTCTACAAGTCAGATCCTGGGGGGTTAAGGGGTGGTGATGTTGCTGAGGCTCTGGTTCAGGTTCCGGGTGGGGTTGAAGGTCCATCGGCTCCTCCAGAGGCTGTTCCTGATGCCCTACAGGGTGAAATCTTTCTGGAAGGTCCCAAGGTTGTCCACTCAAATATGAAGGGATGGGGTTTGCGCTTAAGTGGATGTCCCAGGTGATTTTTGGGCATCCAAGCCCGTACAAATACCTCTCGCTCCGTTGAATGTGTCTGCAAAACGTATTTCTTATTATTATTATTGTTTCTATATTGTATTTTTACGAGTTATGTTTCTTTTTATGAACAACTTACCTTTCTGTTTGTCTCCGCATTCTATCCAAATCGTATCTAACTTCATTGTCGACGTCTTCTACATATTCTTCGTCCGAAGAATGATAGGCTGAATCGTTGTCACTCATAATTAAAATTGGATTGAATTAATTCAGTTTAGGCTCGCAACTGAAATGTCAAGTTGATATTTCGCATATTCAAAAACCTGGCAGTGGGGGGAAGCGTGACGCTAGCTGTAGAGGTGGGAGTTAGCTCATGTACAATATATGTAGGCTTAGTCTAATTTGAACTACAGGAGCAGCAGGACACTATGAGCGATTGCGTTGACCTCTTCATTGGGACGGAACTACCTACCTTGTTCCACGTAAGCAACTTTTATTATTTTTGGTGTTATATTATTACAAAAGTGTTTTTATTTTTCTTTATAAACATTTACAGATTCTGAGGTGGAATTATTATTGTTTGGTGTTACTTTTGTTCATGTTATGTTTTCAATTGTCGTAGCAAACATTTATGATTTCGGGAGTTGTTTATTATTTTCGTTATTACTATTATCGCTGCTGTATTTTCGTTATAAACATTTATAAATTCAGGGTTGGTTATTCTTTTATGTTTTTTTGTAATATTACAGTTGTATTATCGACTATCGTAGCATTCCTTTATAGTTTCGGTAATTTTTATTTCAGATTAACGAGGAACCGAAAAAGGAGGATCCTCCTAGGGTTCCACCCAGGCCTCAAAGGGAGTGTTATGAGTTCATGATTGAAGAGTTGGATTGGGGATGCTGGGGAGGGGAAGATGAGGGACCTCCCCGGATTATTGCTTATAGGATTTGAATTGTATATATTTTAATAAATGCTTAATTATTATATTTATTACATGTGTTATGGTACGTTATTTCTCAGCCTCAATCAGTATGGGTTTTATAGTGTATTATTATATAATCATTGTATCATTCGTTTTTATTTTAGTCTTCGTCGAACTTTCAAAGGGGTAAGATCTCTGGTAGGTTACAAATTTTGTTTGATGTACTATTATGTATTGTAATATTGTGTGATGTAGGGGTTAGGTGACGTAGCATAATAACATAGAGTAATTCCCCATTGACGTCATTTCCGGTGACGATGTTGTGGCGTCTTTTTTTTTGAGACGTCATAATGACGTTACTAGAGCTGACGTCTATCTGTGCCCAGGTGTCCCATAGCGCTATGTGACGTCAATCTGTACTCAGGTGTCCCATAGCGCTATGCAACATCAATCTGTACTCAGGTGCCCCATAACGCTAGTCAATCTGTACTCAGGTGCCCCATAGCTCTATGTGACGTAGTATTGTGACGTAGTATTGTGACGTAGTATTGTGCTTTATAGGCCGGTTATATCTTAAGTTTAGTTAGTCTTCGTCGAGATGTCGAGGAGGAAAGACCTCGGGTAAGTTAACATTGTACTTTGGACATCTGGTTTGCGTCTAAACTTAGGGCATCTGTTTCACGTAGGGGATTCTGTTACCCTAGTCTCTAGTACCCTAATGACGTCATCTCCAGTGACGTCGTTATGACGTCTCTGGAAGTGACGTCAGGGACCTATTGGCTTTTGTAACCCAAGTGCCCCAGTGCTCAGGTGCCCTAGTTTGTCGTAACCCAGGTGCCCTATATTCTACTCATAAAAAATGTTGGGGGGCTTTGCTTTTAAACAC